>JBAMJV010004972.1:0-223902 GCA_037951105.1 Echinarachnius parma
GATGGATGGATGGATATATGGATGGATGGATGGATGGATGGATGGATGGATGGATGGATGGTGGGTGGATGGATGGATGGATGGATGGATGGATGGATGGATGGATGGATGATGGATGGATGGATGATGGATGGATGGATGGGTGGGTGGATGGATGGATGGATGGATGGATGGATGGATGGATGGGTGGATGAATGGATGGATGGATGGATGGATGGATGGGTGATGGATGGATGGATGATGGATGATGGATATATGATGATGGATGGATGATGGATGATGGATGGATGGATGGATGGATGGATGGATGGATGGATGATGGATGATGATGGGTGATGGATGGGTGGGTGGATGGATGGATGGATGGATGGATGGATGGATGGATGGATGGATGGATGGATGATGGATGGGTGGTGGATGGATGGATGGATGGATCGACTAGACTAAACTAGAACATATGCGCTATACAAATCCTATATACTACTATTTAGAAATATTGTTTGGAGCCAAAATCTTGAAACGGTTCTTGGTTATGAAAATGATGAGCAGCTTACGTAATTCTGTTGTTGTTGGGGGGAGGGGGGGGGGGGGGGGGGGTGCTTACTTTTTGTGGTTCGGCCCTAGTTACTCTATGGTTCGGCCTCTTATAGGAAATAAATATCTACGAAGAATAGGTACATATGGCGCTACAATTAGTGCGCAAAAGAGCATTACCTGCGTGTATATAAAAAGTGGACGTGAATAATGCTTATTTGCACCCCGGTATACTATATACCGGGGACCATACTACGTACTGCATACAAGTCATCGAGGCCCAAAAGCGATCTTTTGCACACTTATCCTCGACATTACAGAGGTTGAAGAACTGTTTTAGAGCTCGACATACGAATGTGGTGTTGTATCGATGGGGTAAGTTTGATGCTTCACAATGATAAGACGTCATTCATGAAAGTATTAATTTATTTAGCTAAATTTATCTCGCGGCGCGTAGAACTTAGAAGCCAACGGCAATTGCGATAATCATGCCCCGGGCCGGCCGGCCGTTCCGGGGACAAGAACAGTGAGTGTTCCGATTGCTGACCTTGGGACAACTGAACACGTGCATCTGCATCTGCAGTATAGTACAGTGTCTGCACAGTGCAGACCAGGCACAGTCATTGCCATTTGGCATTGCGTTATTTTCTTGTTGTTCAGTGTTGAGAATGAGATGGCTCAACTTACTTGAAACACACTCTCTGCATGGTGACAGTAATGGTGTGTATTCGGGTGTGTAATAATTAATTGAAGCAGCTTAGGTATTCATTTTTGTGCACTTTTTTGTTTGTGTGATAAAAAAAGTAAACATCTTTGACTTTGGTTGAGTTTGAGTTTGATTTGTATGTACACTATACTATTTGTTAAAATTGTATTAAAGGGACAGATCCACTTTTACAAAACGTCTGAACAGCTTTCAGTTGACGGATGGGGATCAATGTAACACGCAAAAAAAAAATCAGAGCGAACAGCCCTCTAATTTGGATTCTACGAATGAAAAACGAATGCGTCCCTACATTTAAACTATATCGTCAATAAAGGAGTTCAACTGATTTAGCATAATATTACAACAATATAGTACTAATTCTCGTAAAGGTATTGTGAAGCCGACATTTGTTAACGTATGTCACGGAAAAAGATCTCAAAAAGAAAGAATATATAATTACATGTAGTCAGTTTAAGCGAAGTTTGGGTATTTTGCTTGGTAAACGCTCACACATTAGTACTTATGCGCGGCTCACGTAGCTAGCGGGGGTCACGTAGGGGTCATGCATACCGATCTGGCGCTCCGTGAAATCTATGTACGAACTTACTCACCGGCCAAAAATACGTATGTACATAATTAACCGACGTCCCTCAGTTTATTCAGTTTTAGGTTTATAACTCCCACGAAAAAGAGATTT
Organism: Echinarachnius parma; assembly: GCA_037951105.1. Classification (NCBI taxonomy): domain Eukaryota; kingdom Metazoa; phylum Echinodermata; class Echinoidea; order Clypeasteroida; family Echinarachniidae; genus Echinarachnius; species Echinarachnius parma. The sequence goes on from JBAMJV010004972.1 coordinate 1,938, forward strand.
CAAGCCCTAATTTTTTCAGGCATGCTATTAAATGACATTTCCTTTCATATAAGACAATAACCTCGCAACTTTTGAATTTTGGCTTGCAAAAGTGGATCTCTCCCTTTAAAACAAAAATTTATACAAATCTGTGTGTCATAGTATAGGACCATCTCAACCTTGCCGTGGCGATCAGCAATGGAATGGTAGCTGATGTGCGGTAATTTTTCTTGTTTCTTGGCAATGCACATAGCCAGCTAGCGGTACCTTTCGCGAATGATAATGTATGCATGACATTAGTGCTGTAACCGATCATCGGATCGGCATGCCGATCACGATCCGATCATACATGATCGGACCGTTTTTGCCGATTTCCGATCATGCAGAAAAAATCGGAAATCGGATCGGCTGAAAAAAAAAAAAAAAAAAAAAAAAAGAAAAAAAAAAAAAAAAAAAAAATCCGTTTTTTTTTCTTTGGAAAATGATCCCAAAAAACATATTTTGGGAATATAAATGAATACCAAAGCAACATATATCCATATTAATAATCCCAAGGTAATCTTGTATGGGTATGCTTGCATTTAAAACTGATTACCTCTCCTTTTACAAAATTATTCGCGCCGATTTTGAGCTTAGTCCCATGTGTTTCTGAAAGGTTACGCCAAATTAATCACATGGGACTAAGCTCAAAACTCGGCGTGAGTAATTTTGTAAAAGAAGAGGTAATCAGTTTGAAATGAAAGCATACCTGTACAAGATTACCTTGGGCTTATTAATATGGATATGTTGCTTTGGTATTCATTTATATTCCAAATTGTGTTTTTTGGGGATCATTTTCCAAAGAAAAAAAAAACGATTTTTTTTTTTTTTTTTTTTTTTTTTTAATTTTTTTATAGCCGATCATCCGATCCCGATCATCGATCCGATTTCGAAGATCGATAAAATTTTGCCGATCCGATCAAACGATCCGATCATCAAGGTCAGTTACAGCACTACATGACATCATTGATCGCGTGCGCACGCATCTCATTACGAGACTTGGCTGGCTTCTGGGTCGATTATGCATGCCATGAAAATGTGGTATCAGAGCGGTATCGGTCTGGACATAGCACAGGGTTTACCCTTTTCGCTGCATTCTCTTCCACAATTCATTTCGATGCTTACGTCATTGGCTTTCTGAACGCCATTCTACACGTTGATACCAAATTCGATATGCGACTCTTTGGACAAAATCTTGTGAAAGAAGGTCTTTTTCACCTGCTGTTTTTCGCCAAAATGGATTTTGAGCTATTCGGGATGCCGTTTATAAGGTCAGTTTTCGATATTCGAAAATTTTGTATGTGAATGATGATAATTTATCTGAATTATACATACTTTTATCGATCGTTTCATACCTTTTTTCTTGTGTGCGAGTGTTGATAAAGTTGTTGACATGGACATTATGCATGGTTTTGCAGTCCCGATATACAGTAGCTATCGTCGTACTTTTTTGTGCATGTACAGTGGAGCGCTCTGGCACGTGTGCGTGGGGCTGGCCTCATAAATATTCATATGATTTTCATGCGCAAGCGCACTTCGGCTGTACTGGCGCTCGGCGAAGTCATATAATGGGAATACACGATGAATGGGACAGCGGGCTATGTGCAATGCAGCAGATGTGACATTGTAAATGAGGACAACCCCCAAAATGTCAGACGATCTGCATTTTTCGAGTGTGCGCATCTAGTATGATCTACAGATAACCCCACCCCTGGACTATGGGGCTGCCCCCTACTAATAATACTATTTCACATCAAGTACAACATATTCTAAATGGTCCTGATTCAGTGGCGGATCTACGGGGGGGGGGGGGGGGGGGGGTTTATTTCCTCTAGGACCTAGGTAGTATCAATATCACATAGAAATAATGCTGTAACCGATCAAGTGAAAATGTGATGTGCATGAGAAATACGCCATCATGTGTCCAGACCCACACAGTATCCGCATCGTCATTGGGTCAAACCCCCCCTCCCCCTTTAGCAAAAAGCTAGATCCAACTCCCCCCCCCTAGCAAAAAGCTAGATCCGCCCTTGTGATTGGACTCGATTCATGGCATTTCAAATACATTTTCAGCAAATTGAACCCCATTGAATAGGTACGAAATGAAATTGTTCTGCAAGTGCAAGTTCTCTTTCTTTGAATTTACATTTTTACATTTAAATTTAAATTGCAAAACACTTGAAATCTGCGTCTTTTTCATCATCCCAGCTTTAATAGACAGTGGCGGATCTACAGGGGGGGGGGGGGGGGTTTAGGGGGTTTAAACCCCCCCCCCCCCCCTTGGGCTGCCAAGTGAAAATGTGATGTGCATAGAAAAACGCCATCATGTGTCCAGACCCCACACAGTATCCGCAACGTCATTGGGTCAAACCCCCCCCCCCCCCCCTTCGCAAAAAGCTAGATCCGCCCCTGATAGATCCTTCACTCTGGTTGCCTACAGGTGTATCCATCCACACACCTCAACAACCCTGATAATTGAGCACGGCTGCCAGCAATCATGGATGACCACTGGGTGAGATGTGTTTCAAGAGTAAGAGAGGTCGGATCTACTACTTCAACACGGTGACTGGGGAGTCACGCTGGGATTATCCTGCTGATTATCTAACGGCAAGGGTGAGTCTATTGTATTTAGGTTTCAATTGCATTGATTTTACTCTAGTGGAGGGAACATATATGAATGTAATGTGGGGGAGGTATCTCGAAGACTTCAAGCTCGTTCGTATGCATGAAAATTGCACTCTAAAATTTGTTGTGCATTACATTTTTAAAAATTTAAATGCAGGGTTTGTCTTGCTTTTACTTGCCTGACATTGCCACTCGCAAATTTCAATCCAACTGTACAAAATAAGATATTAATGTAAGTCAGCTAGAAAACATAACTCATTCTTAAAATTGTAGATGCACTACATCATGAGGTAATAACATTAATAATGCTTTTTATCCTCCAAACCCACAACAGAAGCTGAGAGCTGCAGGATCAGAAAGTCGTCCATCGTACAAAAACGAGCGAGGGAGTGATGCTCCTTCATCCTCCAGGGGTTCAAATCAGCCTGTAAACACAAAGATGAAGTCTAAAGAATCGCAGTTAAAATTGAGGGGTGGACAATCACAGAGTCCTCCTTCATCCCAAAAGAAAGGCACCAAACAGAGTTCTGCCAACATGTCCTCAAGGACTTCAGGTGGAGCAATAGCCACCCCAATGAGGAGGCTTGAGGACTCTGATGTCAGCAGCAAGGCCAACGTGTCCTCACCAGTTGGCAAGTCAAACAGCAGTGCAAGAAGTGGAGGCCAGCCTGTTGGCAAATCACAAAGTCATTTAGGAAATAAAGACCAGAATGTTGGCAAGTCTCAAAGTAAGTCAGGAAAAACAGATCAGGTTGAAGATGAATCCAGAATTGCTTCAGGAAATACCGACAAGAAGAGAGACATCTCCGACTCCACCTCAGGAAAACCAGACAGAACTGCAAAGAAATGTCACAGGTCTCCGCTCAAGCCACAGAGAACATCCCCTCGCATGGGAAGCAAGAGACCACTGTCATCTTCTGACTCGGATTTGAAAGATAAAGCAGTGAAGAGGAGAGAAGTGAATCAAGGGACCTCAGAGAAGGCTGGATGCGCGACTGCCGAGTCATCAAATAAAAACAACAGGTGGAAAAGAAGGAGAAAGAGTGGAAACAGGAAAGCATCAGGGAGTGTAACAGAAGAGGGTCTGGACATGAAAGCAAACCAATCAAAAGCTGGAGATCATTCTTCCGTACTTGTTTCTCAAACCTCCAGGTTATTGTCTTCAGATAAACATCCAGGAGCGAAGGTAGGAGAGACTGCAAGGTGTTTGCGGAGTAATAGTGCGACGAGCGTTGGCAAAGACTTGAAAGGTAGTCCGGAGAAACCCTCAGCAGAGAAGAGGACAAAGAACGAACCAACTGAACAGGTGAGCAGCGATTATAAAAGGACGAAGTCTCGAAACAGTGCCGTTTCATCTTCAGTATCCTCATCAAAATTGCTAAAGACTCCAGAAGGAGCGCAGGCTGCATACAAATCTGGAAGTGCATTGCAACCGGAAACAGGAGGGCAAAGGAGGAGAGATGCTAAATTGTCTCAAGAGGCAATCCCAGTATGGAAGGTTCCTAAATTATCTAAAGGTGATCCAGAGTGTGAAAGGACTCGAGGTGATATCAAGGGAGATGTCCCTAAGTCGAATGAGTCCCCTTTTGTTGATATTGAAGGGAACCGTCAGAAAGAGTGTGACTCGAGAACGGAGGAAACGGAAATGGAAGTTGATTTCCCAACAGTGATTCCAGAAGACGGTGCATCGCCAGCTCAGCAAGACACATCTTTTTGTGGTAGTTCACAGCTTCCACCAGTTCAGAGGACACTCGCAGATGTACATCAACTTGTGTTTGAAGAAGAGAGCGATATGGAAGTGGATATACCATCAGATACTGAGGTAAGTGGTTACTCTGTACATTTTATGAATTCATTTGTATCCAGTCAGCAACTAGACGTGAAGAAGTCGTTATTGCGTTCAAAACTGTTTGGGCGCTTACGGAACCATCGGCCTTATTTGTTCCGTGAGTTTTGGTGATGAATTGCATTGTTTATGAAACACAAACCTTTGCAAAGTGTGGGAAATCTATTTAATATCAAACAACAGTACCAAAACATATAACCATACTGTGTTGTTCTTTGCATGGTGGTTTTAATACCAAAATCATGTTTTCCAAAAACAAGTGAACACTGTATGTTTGGCAGTTATTTTTAAACTTGTTGTTTAAATTCTTATATGTTTAAGCAATGTAAGTTACCTAAAGTTGCTGCTCAACACTTTCTGAAAACTAAGTACTATTGATCAAATTGTAATGAGTGTTATCTTCTGTGAGATATATGAAAATACTAAATAATAATTAATCTTTCTGTATTAATGTTTTTCTAGGGCAAAGTTCTTGTCATAGTGGACACCAATGTGCTCATCAAAAACTTAGAATTCCTTGGAAGAATCAAGGGAATTACTATAAAAGGTTTGTTTGTTTTAAATGAAATTGATTCCTTTAACCATATAGGATCTGAGTTTGAACTAACTGTATCCTTGTTAGTACATAAAGAAAATGCCTTACTGTTGTATTATTGTTTTTGATTGTGAAGTGTGAACTCACATTGCAGTAACTTTTGCATTGACTCCAATATAATTCTTTTCTATATTTTGTTCATTAGTTACAATAAGGGACTTGAATAATAATAAAATGAAATAAAACAAAACTTTACATTCAATGCACTATTTTTGTTGAAATTTGGTAGGCCAACAGTTGTGTTGGAGCATAAGAAACTGGGTTTACACTTTACTCTCAGTTTCATGAGCCACACTGGTCACTTTTAACCTGTTGCTTACAGGAACCGGGTGGAACATGTACAAAGTCTATGGGAATTGTGTAATCTCGAAGGGAATGGGTTAAGAATTCATGCTCCCATAGCATTAGAGTAAATGATTTTGTACTTTGCTATTTATTTTCCTTATTCTCCCAGGACTCGGGGAGGTGATACTAGTCATTCCTTGGATGGTCATGCAGGAATTGGATGGATTGAAGGTATCTGTTTTAAATCTGTTTTTATCTTTTTCTAAGTAAGGTTACATACGACATATCTGTTTTAAATCTGTTTTTATCTTTTTCTAAGTAAGGTTACATACGACATATACGTATCCCTTTTGCAGGCATTTGACGTAGAGTAAAAATGCTCCTTGAGCCACAAGGATATTTAACGTCAAACATCTAGTTGATGAAATTTAAAAGTTTGCAGTGATAAAAGAATCTGATGACACAGGAAAAATATTGCCTCGTAGTCCAACTCTCACTTTGAAAGAAATTTGCCATCCTACAGCACAAATCTAATTGAGTCACTTTGTGCCATTTGTGCTTAACAAAAACAAACAGAAATAATCTTTGTTTTTTAGCTCATCCGGCCCGAAGGGCCCGATGAGCTTATGCCATGGCGTTGCGTCCGGCGTCCGTCCGTCCGTCCGTCCGTCCTTCCGTCCGTCCTTCCGTCCGTCCGTCCGTCCGTCCGTCCGTCCACAATTTTCAAAATGCTTCTTCTTCGTTATTTTTCAACCGATTTTGATTCTGATTGTTTCATAAGATAGGGCTAGGAGGGGGATTTAAAACTTCTACACAGAATCGTGAAATTCATTATATATGCTAATTTATGCAAATTTATTCGAAATCACAAAAAATGCTTCTTCTCCTTCATTTCTTGACCGATTTTGATTTGGTTTGCTTTATCTGGTAGAGCTAACTTTGGTACACTAAACTTCTACACAGAATTTTGAAATTTTTCTCCATTAATTAATTATGGTAATTTATGCAAATTTATTCAAAAAATCACAAAAAATGCTTCTTCTCCTTCATTTCTCGACCGATTTTGATTTGGTTTGCTTTATCTGGTAGAGCTAACCTTGGTACACTAAACTTCTACACAGAATTTTGAAATTTTTCTCCATTAATTAATTATGGTAATTTATGCAAATTTATTCAAAAAATCACAAAAAATGCTTCTTCTCCTTCATTTCTCGACCGATTTTGATTTGGTTTGCTTTATCTGGTAGAGCTAACTTTGGTACACTAAACTTCTACACAGAATTTTGAAATTTTTCTCCATTAATTAATTATGGTAATTTATGCAAATTTATTCCAAAAATCACAAAAAATGCTTCTTCTCCTTCATTTCTCGACCGATTTTGATTTGGTTTGCTTTATCTGGTAGAGCTAACTTTGGTACACTAAACTTCTACACAGAATTTTGAAATTTTTCTCCATTAATTAATTATGGTAATTTATGCAAATTTATTCCAGAAATCACAAAAAATGCTTCTTCTCCTTCATTTCTCGACCGATTTTCATTCTGTTTGGTTTATCTAATAGGGCTAGGTTTCATAAGATAGGGCTAAGAGGGGGATTTCAAACTTCTATACAGATTCATGAAATTCATTATCTATGGTAATTTATGCAAATTATTCGAAATCACAAAAAATGCTTCTTCATTTCTCGACCGATTTTGATTTGGTTTGCTTTATCTGGTAGAGCTAACTTTGGTACACTAAACTTCTACACAGAATTTTGAAATTTTTCTCCATTAATTAATTATGGTAATTTATGCAAATTTATTCCAGAAATCACAAAAAATGCTTCTTCTCCTTCATTTCTCGACCGATTTTCATTCTGTTTGGTTTATCTAATAGGGCTAGGTTTCATAAGATAGGGCTAAGAGGGGGATTTCAAACTTCTATACAGATTCATGAAATTCATTATCTATGGTAATTTATGCAAATTATTCGAAATCACAAAAAATGCTTCTTCATTTCTCGACCGATTTTGATTTGGTTTGCTTTATCTGGTAGAGCTAACTTTGGTACACTAAACTTCTACACAGAATTTTGAAATTTTTCTCCATTCATTAATTATGGTAAATTTTTTATTTTTTTATTTTTTTAATTTTTTTAAATTTAATATTTATTTATTTTTCTATTTTTATTTTTTTTTATTTTTATTTTATTTTTGTTTTTTTTTGTTTGTTTGTTTGTTTTGTTTGTTTTTGTTTTTTATTTTATTTATTTTGATTTTTATTTCGATTTTTTTTAATTTATTTTTTAATTTTTTTATTTTTTCCTATGTCCCTTCCAGGCCATCAAATTTTTATTTTTTGACCAGTTGAAAAGTGTACCACATGAAATTTGCGATATTTGATGTTGCGAGATGGCGGATGAGCGCTACGTCATTGACGTTCTGGTTTAACAACAAGCAGGTGTACAAACATCAAGTACAATTAAGGGTCTGCCGTTACTAGACTAATTAAAGAGTCTTTTTACTAGTATCGCAAAATGCAGAATAATAGCTGTTAATCTTTATCCATTTACTTATCTCAATTAACCACAACGAACTAAGTGATAGTGACTTAAAAACTCTTCCACTGTAATGCAGTCTACAATAAACAAGAAATTATCATTCCTCTTTCCTTTTAGGGCTCTGGTAGTGACGCTCAATGGTCTCAAGTTGCCCTCTCGGCGAGAAAGGCCCTCAACTTTCTACACAAGAACAGGGGTGATCCGTCCATCAGGGGCCAGTCCTATCTCCATGTGAGTAAAAGCCTCAATCTCTCCAAAAATCTTTGAAATTGTATGGCATCCTAGGTTCCTGTAACATATTAAAATCAATGTAATTGATCTTTTACCAATTGCTCCCATTGCTTATAATAATAATAATAATATACTGACTTTATATAGCGCCTAATATGATTGATAATCATCTCTAAGCGCTTTACAATTAGATTATTACCCCGGTCATAGGATACAATGCAAATCTCCACTCCCTGGGGAGCATTCCTTCCAAGCGGCTCATGGGCATTGAGAAGATCCTTCACATAAAGGCTTTCACCTCCTACCGGGTCCCCATTTATACACCTGGGTAGAGAGCAGCAATTGTGGATAAATTGTCTTGCTGAAGGACAAACGCGGTGGGCAGGGTTCGAACTCGGGATCTCATGATCGGAAAGCGCGCGCTCTACCAATCTTGCCACACCACATCCACGTATATGCTCTGGCCCTGCTCTGGCTCTGGCCCTGCTGACATTTGCTCCACCATAATTGAGATTCCCATAACAAAAAATCAATCGTTTAAATTTTCATTCTGAAACAAGATCCATAAGATATTAGTCGATGTACTTGCATTTTTGCTTATTGCAAAGCATTGGATAGACAACATACTTAAGTCTTTTCTTTCCTCAATACATTGTAGTTCTCCAAGAAGACTAAGAGATACCAAGATAGCGGCGATGACAAGATCTTGCAGTACTGTCTCCAGTGCAAGAAGAAATGTAAGTACTCATTGGAGATACACGCATGGATGATATAACCCTTTCATTACTGCTTATGAATGCATTTTATGTATGATTAGTAACCCAATGGCTTTTCAATGAATTAGTAATAAATTTGTCAAAACTAGATTCTATCTTTTTCTGTGACGATCTATTTTACTTCTTTATTCTCCTATCATGACTTTTCCTATTTGAGTGGCAAGAAACCAAAAAGTAGGTGTCACCTATTAAAACAAGACTCGCAACCTGCGAATGAGCAAATGCAGAAATTAATTTTTGATTTTAGGGGGCTACTTTTCCAATCTGATGGATTTCCAGAAAATTTGTCATATTATACCCTATAATAGATGGTAATTTTAGGGGCTACCTACTGATTTCAGGGGGCTATTTTGAAAATTAGGGGGCAAAATCGGCAAATCGCACCCCGTGGGCGGGTATTCAATTCCATTATTAAGTCAAAATTTAAGCAATTTACTAAGTATTCGGCTAAAGTAAATTAATTAGCCAAGATTAAAATTCTTTAAATTCCTCAACTGAAAATCTTACCAATAGTTTGATGTCATAATGTCTTTAAATATTACATCTAGATTTTGTTTTACCCAAGTGAACGTATAAAACACAACAGTAATATGTGATAGGTAAAGTTCTCGGTATATAGCAAAATGCTAATTTAAAGTGGCCCTGGGCCAGAGGGCCCGTGCTAATTGTGAGCATTGGGTAATGACTGTATGAGTGTTTATATCCTCCTTGACAGATGACAAGAACTTGGTGGTGATGCTCACGAATGACAAGAACCTGGCAGTGAAGGCCTCATTCAGTGGCATTCCGTCCAGTGGAAATACGGTAAGAATTCACCTTGTTATCTGTTTTACATTCCTAGACCTATCTACATGTAATGTACCTTATGCATATCAGGCACAATGACCCAGTGGAGAAATGAGCAAACTTTTTAAGGGCTCTTTTTGTGCGCTGACGATTGAGTGTAATGACCGAGAGATACGGGGTGTGTGGGGGATGGGGTTGCCCCCTCCCACTGTAAAGCCCTTTCATTAGATATTATTTTTGGAACACAAGGCATGAATACTTCTATGGGGAAATATTTGATTTATTTCATGTCTCTTTTAATACCTTTAAGTTAAGAATAGTTGAATAAGAAGCACAAGGCCTTTCAAGTGAATCAAGTCGCTCTTTCCACAATGGCTGCACACTTCAAGGCGTTCTTTCTAAATGATAGAGTTAATACATAATTGTCTTATTAATTCCTACATTCAAACATTCAAAAATGCCCAGAAAATAATTGTAAATAAATGAACAAAGAAGAAAAAAATAGGCATCCACAGAATTTGTCACAATTTGTGAATTGTTTCCACTTTTTTTTCCTAGAATTTCGAAGAGGACATCATAAGGCAGGTGTCGCTAAGCGCAGAGTCGAGTTTCTCATTGGACGATCCCAACGATGCGACATCCCCAGACATCCAGTCACCGGGTCGCTCGCCTCTGACAGACGCTTCCAAAAGATTCCCGCCCTCGGCTGGTTCATTACCGTCCGATATTTTCGGTGAAATCAACGTAAGAGGATTAAAGACGGGGGAAGATGCCCTCATTGAGGAAGGACCGACTAAGGATGAAGACGAAAGAAAAGATGCCATTCTTGGGCAAAGTCGCACCGGAAGTGGTCTTATTGATCAGTCCTTGAAGCTTAGCCATCCTGAAGATGAACGGTCAGCAGTTATACAGACTGGTTCTTCTTCTCATGATGTGAAAGAACAAAAAGTATTCCCTCCAGCCTCCGTCCCTCTACTGGAAGTTGGGGACAAGAAAGCGGAGTGTGCCAGAAAAGAAAAGGTAATTGTTTATTAACTGGTTGAAGATGGTTTGAATCATAGATACCGCACCAGCCCAAGAAATCTTGTGCTCCGTACTGAAACGGTCAAAGGGACATTCATTGTTGTGACAAAAATTAAATAAATTTGTGTAGATTGATCGTGGAGCATTTAACCTTTTTACAAGATTTTAGATCCTTTCCATGAATACAAATAACTGAATACAAAGGTCAAATAAAACCTTTAATGAAATTTAAAACAGTGATTATTGATCTTTTTTTTTCTACCTGCTGACTGCAAATCATTCACAATTAAATTCATATTCCCACGCAGCAAACTACATTCATGCAAGATATCAAGATTTTGTTAAACACAAATTTTGATAAATTAATGTGTCATATTTCTTTGTTCTTTGAAAGAAAAAAGACCTGACCAAAGAGATGTTGGACTCCTTGAAGCTAGCCTTAGTCCTAGTGCTGAGGCAGGAGATGATGGATGCCTACACAGATCACTGGTAAGTTCAGAACAAATGCTATTGTTGTTTCATACAACATATATGGTCATGCGTCGTGAGGTTGCCTCCTTTTGCGTTACATGCCATTTTGGACTTTGAGAGGCATTTTCCCATAGACTTTGTACACGGGTGCCGCTTCCTGTGGCACCGCTTCCTGTGCCACCCTCTTGCTCCAACCTTCAAATAGCTGTATCTCCATTTTGGAAAGAGGTATACCTTTGAAACTTTGCATACAGATAGCATTCTGGTAGTTCTTTAAAATGATACCAAATTTGTTAGGAAAGGTTTTGTAGTTTTGAAAAGAATTAAGAAAATGTTTGCAAAAAATCCCAAAATGTAACGGTGCCACCCTATTTGGGAGGTGAGTTCATGACACATGACGATATGCACAATTTATAATGACAAACCTAAGTTAGTTAGCCAGGTCAGAGCAGTATCCGTTGTTTGATGAATCCCCTTAAACCCATCGGGTGGCCCATTTCATAAAACACTTGCAATTGTTGTAAGTGTCCAATTATTGTAACTAGTAGGTCAACAACCAACAACCAATCAGCATTGAGGATTTCAGCTGTTGCCAGGGTCTGAGCTGTCTGTTTCCTGCAGTCACATGCAGGAGCAGGGCTGTCTTTCAATTTTTCAGACTCTGTTTTTTTTTACTAAAAATGCCATTTGTTTGCCTCATTTTCTCCAAAAATCTATTTTCAAGACATAAGAGGATGATCCCATCATATATATTATATATTTGTTGACAATTTGTAAATGGAAAAAATTTAAACAATTTTATTTATTATTTTTGTATATTACCTTCAGGTTGGAGATAGTACACAAGAAGCCTCCATGGAGTTTACTTGATGTGCTGGAGTGTTTCAAAAAGTAAGGACAAAGTCTTAGGCCCAAATTCTCCTAAGTGGTACACAAATTTAGTCTAGGTTAAAAAAGGAAGAAAAATACTAGTCACCGGTTAAACCATTTCACCCCTGTTAAATTTCACTAGCCCATTGATGGCTATCATTTGGCACTGGAGACAATCTAAAAGTTTCTTTTCATTATCCAATCAATTCCTCTAATTCTGCTTCTTAAAGGCATCAGGTCAAAGAACCTCTTTACATTTCAGTCATAGTAAACCGGTCACCAGTAATATAATGTCCTAGATGATCCATGCTGCAAAATAATTGGTGACCGATTAAACTATGACTTTGATGTCAAGCAGCCTTTTTTCCGGATTCGTAGGCCGAAATTGAGGGATCGAATGGATAATTAAAAGAAACAATTAGAAAATCTCCGGTTTCAAATCACAACCATCAATGGGCTAGTGAAATTCCACAGGTGCATGAAACGGTTTAACAGATTACTGGTAATTTCTGTCGTTTTAGCCCAGACTAAAGTTGTGCCATTGATGAGAATTCAGGCCTTACGAGACATATTTGACTGATTTTGGTTGAATTAAATTAAGTAAATGGTTCATATTAATTGTTGACTTGTTCAAATAAAGAAAGAAATTAATATCTGTTTTTCTTTTGTGTGTGAGTTGGACAGAGCGTTGCTGTGGTAAACATATTTTATCACTGTAGATTATAATGAAAATTGGCATGCCAACTGGTAGAGCAGGGATATCAATCACATTTAGTGATGTATTTATAGTTCTTATTTGAATTCTCTTTTTGATGCAGACATTACATCGCTGTCTTTGGCTTACTTCTTGGGAGAGGTAAAGATGAAGATATCTCTAGGCTAATCAACATCGTCAGGAACGTTGGCAACTATGGTATGCATATAAAACTAGTGCTTGAAATCATTTTCCCCCTAGTGGCCCTAAACACAGACAAATACTAAAAATCGTGTTATAGTAAATTGGGTATGAATGACATTTGGTTGATTAAAGCCCCATTTTGTACTGGCCGCTGCCTGAGCCAATGACAAATATCTGTCGTTTTAGGAATGGTTGTTAAAATCTTTTCAACAGATAGACATAACCCAAAAGAATTTTGGGCCTCCTTTAACTTCCCTTTACAAGTTTTGCTATAATTGTTATTCATACTTCTATTACATTTGGTCATAATTTTGAAAAGTGCAAAATATGTACTGTTTTCATAATACAAATAAAACACAGCATAAATCTTGTTTAAATTCAATCAACATGTTTATTACATTTCGCTTAAAATTGGAAATTAAATATTTTGCCTAAGGCCAAAAAAAAAAAAATTTTTTATTGGCGTAACGGGCAACCAAAAATTAGGGTAGGTCGGTAGGGATTTTTTTCTTCTTTTTTTTTTTCTTTTTTTTTTTCCTGCACAAATACACAAAAACACACACATAATACATCGCAATTGCAAATTCTAGTGCAATTTTGTATTTATTTATTTATTTATTTTTTAATTTTTATTTTTTAATAAAATTCAGAAAAAAACCTCTAGGGTCAGCGTGCATTAGCGCCGGTATTTTTAGGGGCGGGTGGGTTACGCCAATCCAACCATTTATTTTTCATGGCCTAATAGTGTTTTTTTTTGTGTCAAATGGTAAATTTATTGTTCCCTCTTTCTCCCTACCCCTCTCATTTTTTTCTTCATCTCTCTCATCGCAAACATGGCAACAGGTTATTTCATCAGCAGTCAACTTCAAACCTTTCATTCTACTGCAATGTGGATGCTTGTGGCTCTGTCAAAAACCCCAAAGTGAGTATATATACCCTAGTAAAAAAAATCATAGAAATATTAAAGAAGAATGCTATCAGGCTTGGAAAGTAGCATTTCCTAATATTAGCTCAAAACTATTCTGTTGTACAAAATATTTTCTCAAAACAAATTATGTGAATATGGGTGGAATGCGAGCAGAGGATCAAGATATAAGCACTGAAGTGTTAATTGTCATATGATTGATGTAGTATATGGTGTCAACATCTGAAATATCACATATTTTCTAATGTTACAATGTGAATTAGATTTAAGCCAAATTCAAACTGCTCAGAAATTAATTTTGTTAAATGCAAATAAACAAAGCAAATTTGGTTTCAGGTTTGATCCCTGGCTAAATCCAATTTCCTTTGCTCATTTTTATAACATTTCAAAAATATATATAAATGTTTCTTTTCAAGAGAATTATCTACTTTAAAAAAAAATGTTTTTTTTTCAGGTATGAAGTTGTCTGCACCAAGTGCAAGCAGGAACTTAAAACTATGTACACATCCTGGAAGTCTTTTGAAAAAACTGCCCAAGATAACAACAGGACCACCCAGCAGAGTGAAGATACGCTCACTTCACCGTCCTCAACCATCCCAGCTAGCACCCATACTAGTGAACCGGGCTCAAGCAGGGATGCTAAATTTCATTGGGATAGGGGAGCCGATGATGCAGATGGTGGGAGCAAGAGGGATGAGGGCTGCGGTGGTGGGTTTCCTCGGAGCGGATTGGCTGAGATCGCTTTCACCGTTCTCTCCATCTTCGAAGCGATTTGGACCTTACTACAGTCCCACAGGTTAGTTTTGTTGTTGGTTCTGTCATTCTTAAAAATTAAATTAGTAAATCAGTCTGGTTTCATTGTTGTCAGGGTTAGTTTTGTTGTTGGTTCTGTCATTCTAAAAATTAAATAAGTGTGGTTTCATTGTTGTCAGGGATTTCCATGCAGTGCATCGGGTGACATTGCATCGATTAGTTTCTCCATGTGGACATGAGTGCAGTCCCACAGGTAAGTTTGGGTGTTGGCTCTATTGATGGTAAGAGTAATATACACTTACCAATTGTATGATGCACCTTATGACCCCCGGGAATGGTGATTTACCACAACATTTTTGACGCAGGTACCGTCGAGTTAACCCTTGGTCCGTCACATCATGACGAAAGGGGTGCATCATTGACTTTTGACATTGTCAGTCAGTTTACCAGTCATGGTTCGTCAAAATCAAGAGATGGTGCGTCACAAAAGTGAACATGAGTACCATCATTGTAGTTGAATGGTCTGTCAGCATTTTGACACAGGGGTGCGTCATGGTATACCGAAATCCGACTCACATAGGACCAATGACGCACCATTCCCGGAGGTCATGAGGTGCGTCATACAATTGATAAGTGCATAATGGCAACATTTAATTTGATGGAAGTTCTGAGAGTGGGTATCAGTGGGTTATAAAACCTAACCCCAATACTTCCCTACAGGTTTCCTTTATTCTGAAAAATGCCAAGGACGTTTGAAAACATTTAGAAACGAGCTTTGCCATTTTGATCTGATAAAGATCCTTTAGGGTGTTGTCCCATAAACACCGGATAATGTTAACCAATGCCCGACGGATAGAAAATTTGCTATTTGCTATTCAAATTATCTGGTGGGGAAATTCATCTCGATTGCTTTATGCACAAAACATTCCATCATATAGAGGGCGTATGTAGGAGACATATGGATGCTAAATTAATCAGAGATGTTGTTATTTTCCTTATCCGATTTACTCCAGGGACCTGATTGTGTCGTCTTTCACGCACCTGTCTGCAAACGAGACTATAGAGGGCTTGCCTACTAAAGAGGAGAGTCTGTCTCATCTCAGTCTGATCATCCCTCTTGTGCAGATCATGGTGGATTCCCTTCAAAGGTCAGTTCATCGTCAAAGACTGTATTTTTATGCCTCCGTAACGAAGTTGCCGGAGGCATTATGTGTCCGTACGTACGTCCTGTTCTCGTTATCGTTATCTCAAGAACGGATTGACAGATTCTGACCAAACTTGGTACATGTATGTATCTTGGGGGGCCGATGATCTGATTAGATTTTGGGGTCATGAGGTCAAAGGTCACAGGGCTCATTATATATGCAAAAATAGCTTGTGATCGCGTTATCTCAAGAACGGATTGACAGATTCTGACCAAACTTGGTACATGTATGTATCTTGGGGGGGCCGATGATCTGATTAGATTTTGGGGTCATGAGGTCAAAGGTCACAGGGCTCATTATATATGCAAAAATAGCTTGTGATCGCGTTATCTCAAGAACGGATTGACGGATTCTGACCAAACTTGGTACATGTATGTATCTTGGGGGGCCAATGATCTGATTAGATTTGGGGGTCATGAGGTCAAAGGTCAAAGGTCACAGGGCTCATTATATATGCAAAAATAGCTCGTGATCGCGTTATCTCAAGAACGGATTGACGGATTCTGACCAAACTTGGTACATGTATGTATCTTGAGGGACCAATGATCTGATTAGATTTTGGGGTCATGAGGTCAAAGGTCACAGAGCTCATTATATATGCAAAAATAGCTCTTGATCGCGTTCTCAAGAACGGATTGACGGATTCTGACCAAACTTGGTACATGTATGTTCCTTGGAGAGCCAATGAACTGATTAGATTTGGGGGGTCATGAGGTCAAAGGTCACAGAGCTTATTTTATATGCAAGAAACAGCTCGTGATCGCGTTCTCAAGAACCAATTGACGGATTCTGACCAAACATGGTACATGTATGTTTCTTGGGGAGCCAATCAACTGATTATATTTTGTGGTCATGATGTCAAAGGTCAAAGGTCTCAGGGCTCATTATATGTAAAAGTAGCTTGTGATTGGAAATCTCAAGAACTGAATATCAGATTTCAATCCAACTTGATACCTGAATGTATCTTACGGAGCAATTGTAGTCATTAGATTTTGGGGTCATGAGGGCAAAGGTCAAGGTCACTTATAGCTCATAATTGTGATACTTCAAGATCTAAAAGACAGAGTACCATCAAAATTGAGTTGACAGAATTAATTCAGTGTACATGTTGATTTGGGCTTGATATAAATAAATTGCGTAATGGCGGAGGCATCATTTTCGACTGTATCCATCTAGTTATTTGTTTATTTTGGCAGTTACATGTAAATGATACATTTTTTCAAAGATCACAAAAAAATGTTCCATTCATCACTGAAATTGCACTGTTAATCACTGAAAAAATGCTTCATTCATTCAAATAAAATGCATTCAACATAATTATATACTTGCAAATAACCTCTCACTAAATTTAGCACCTTTCTATAAAGGGCCTCCACATTATCACATAATTTACTGTAGTGCTGTTATCCGATCCAAGAAGGGAATTCCCGGTGGTCATGGCCTTTAACCGGGAAATTAGTGGTCGAGAAATGGCCCTTTTTTTCTATAATTCTCGTTTTGGCAACCCATTTTTTCCAGTAATAATAACAAATTTGTATACTGTACATATAAGAAAAAAATGGGATCTACTCAAGTCATTTGCAGTAGGTATGGCAGATTTACGACTTGTGGCTAGGACCAGGAGCAAAGAAGGTCACAATGTTTAAACAGGTTGAGCCTTGAAGTCAATTACCTGAATTTGTGCAGAGCTATACAAAGGGTTTAAAGGGGTATTCCGGGCCTGATAAAACCATTTGTTATTTGAATAAGCGGAATAAGAGGCATAATTGGTGAAAATTTGATCAAAATCGGACAAGAAACACGGGAGTTATACCTATTTGAACATCATGTAGTAATGAGCGATCGTTTCAAAATTGCCGCCATATGCAACATCATTGACGAGCAACCCGCCATGGCTTTAGTACATGAAAATACACTTATTTCTCATTTTCGTTGCTAAAAAATAATTTTTCTCTGCTTGTTTTCACGAATTCATAGAAGATTATCGATGGGCCAACCTCTTTGGAATGTGTAAGCTCATAAATTTGCTTTGTTATTAAGAAAATTTTAATTTTGTAAAATTTCCATGTAGAAGTCAAAATGGCTGCAGCTCGCAAGTGACGTCACGATCGATAACAATTGCGAACGATACTAAAAATCGGATCAAAGTTCATCCTGTCATTACTTTTTTATTGCTCTACCGTTTTGGCTCAGATTTTCGCTCATGATTCTTCATATTCACTTCATTTTATAGCAAACATCACATTTCTGGGGTGGAATTCCCCTTTAAGGAGAGAATGCCCCCACCTGTTGGAAAGCTCACCCCCAGCCTTTGATATATACTTTTTTAGTCTTTTTCTTGACTCCCACAAACATATATTGTGAACTGGCTTTTCATGTGTATGCTTTATTGAACATAACTATAAAAAAACCCCCACATAACTCTGCCCCAAACACTGGCACACCCCCCAAAATAAATTACCCCAATGCTGCCGCCCATTTTTTTTGGACAAACTTTTTAAACATTGTGTTTCTTGTAGTCATAAAAAATTCGCCCAAACATGATCTTACACAGGCCCTGAGTTCACATGTGGTTGTGAGTTTGGTATGATATGCATGCCCACTGAACCTTGGCTAATATATATATACAAAAGGTATGTCTCCTCATAACTCCCCAAAATAGCAACTGTGTGTGCATGGGTACAGACTGTGTTTTTGCTCATTCACAAGGGAACCGGGACGAACCGGGGGACCCGTTAATCATTTTTTATTTCTACGAGGATCGAGCTGGGATCCGAGACGGGATATTTTTTTTTACCTAACAGCTTTAATTTACTGGTTCACTTGTTAAACTTTGATATTATTTTTTAAATAAAAAATAGAATTAAGTTTAAAGGTACTATTTTCATACATTTCATAAAAATAATTTAATACCATTGGGCATGCCCAGTGTAGTATGGACATTTATTGGCAATAAATTTTGGCTAATATATGAAGGAAAAAAAAGAAAGAAAATTATTAGAAAATAAACAGAACATGTGCTTTGGAGTAGAATTTCATAATCATGTATGTGTATTCATGCATGACTGCTGACTAATATTCCACCCCTGAAATAAAAATAGTTTTGCAGGAACATGGCATGTTACCAAATACCTGTAATGAGGACATCATTATTTACAGTACAATTTGCTTCAGATATTAATCTCTCCTTCACCATAAAATAATGCATTTCTCTTCTACAGACTGATGTCTAGTTCAGATCCAACAGAAACGCAGCTGTGTGTAACGGTCGTGGAATCGATTTACACGTTTGTCACTTCACTCAAGGTAAGTGAAATTAAATGAAATAAAATGATTTAATAATGGGTTGAACTTTGAAGTGATGGTTTAAATTCATATATTGTCTTATATGTAGTTAAATTGTATGATTGTTTTACTGAAGGACAAATGCAATGATTGAGAAGCATGCGCTCTACTATTCTTGTCACACCACATCCACACTTTGGGTAATGATTTATGATTAGTTATGATTTATTTTCACTTGTATCCCTGTAAATGCAGGTCGATGTCAACATTGGCGTCCTCCAGCCGGAGTTGTTCCAGAAATTTGTGTCCGTTGCAGAGAACAGAGAGCGCCTTGTCGTTGGGACCCAACAACTGGGGGAGCTATTGCAGCAACTTCAGGAATGCGCTGCAACGCTGTCTCGGTTTTGAGGTGTCATTGCAATTTATTTCAACCGATATATGTCAAATCACATACAAAAAACCAATAGTTTATAAGTGTTTGTATTGAGGTGCCCAAAGGAAGTATATAGTGTGTCACCTTGAATACGTAATATGCAGATTATTTTAACACAATTTACATTTCTGTTTTCATTTAAAATGTTTATCACATTCATGGCCTTATTTCTTTATTTCAAAGATTCTTACATGAATAATATGAAAGATTTAAGAAAATTCAAAGCAAATAGGGGACAAAAATATGTCTTTTATGCCTTGATTTTATGGTGACATTGCCGTATTTTATGACTCGGGAATTAGTTATATATCGTAATGTTCAATTCGTAGGGCAATACGTAGCAATTACTATTTTATGTGAGTGGAGCAGCATTATAATAGCAATTCCAAGATGTGACAATGTTAATATCACCACTCACGTCTTTTGTTTTGTGTGTGCAGCCATTGTCAGTTTTTACATCTCAGGAATGATATTTATTATATATAAGATTCATACATGTATTCTTATTGAAGATCATGTATACAATTGATGAAATATTTCTTCAAAGTAAGTTTTTTTTTTTTTTTTTTGACAATTATGTTTGTCTTTTTTTCTGTAATGCTGAAATTTAGACTCAGATCCATGTGTTTGTTTTTGTTTTGTCATGGAACCAAAATACAAAGTCGTAAATTGGTATAGCCTGCAGTAAACTGATATTTTAGATTTAAGAATTTTCAAGATTTTGCCATAGATACAAATGTACGTGTATGTCATCATTATTTTGGAACAAATTGGGAAGATTTATATTATACACAATTATTTGATTACATCATCTTATTTTATTAATTCAGGTGCTTTAAATTTCAAGGGAAGCCTGGAATTCTTTCAAGTAATATAATATCAGCATATTACATGTGATTAATTTAACCCCTCAAAATCGTTTATAAAACAATGATTATTACAAAGCCTGGTTCTAGAACTTGTAGAAGGTCTGTGGATAAATCGATCAATCATTTGTCCCAGGAATATAAGCAAGTGCCTGCCTGTTCTGGGTGTTTCTTGTACCACATGGTCGCCATTTTTTTATTGGTCCATACTTACACTTTTTCACGGGTTACGAGTGGGTCTGTGGGTGTCAAGTAGCATTGCCCAGTATCATGATCTTCCTCGTACACTGTCTTCTGTTTGGTGTTTCACAAAGAATCGAAGTTGAACTTGACTCTAAGTTGGACTTTACTATTATGGATAGCTATTGGTGCTTAGCAACCAAAAAAATACTCTTTTTTTTTTTCAAGAGGGCTATTTTGAAAATTTGGAGGGGAAAAAACGCCCTCGTGAACATGTTTACGAGGGCTATTTTGAGGCTCACGAGGGCTATTTTTTATTACATTGTTTTCACTGCTGAGAGTCTAATATATGATTATCCTACCCTCTTATTAAATACACAATCACAACTGAAAGCAACAAACTGCATCCTTGAACAAATACATGTACATGAATGATTCATGTTTATTAACAATCATGAAAAAACATACTCCACTCCACTAGTGTCTTACTTGTCACTAAGACTTAGTGATTCTGCACTGCCTGGTTTGACATTTGAAACAAATACATTCAAAACTTACCGCTGACTTACCGGTGTCTCTCTGCGCCATACCTTTTCACATTTGTAGTTCCCAAAACGAATGGGTCCGTGCTGATCGCCCCTTTGACATTTTCTTGGTGGTTTTCGGCGATTGTTCCCTACAAGCTGTACAGTATATTTTCAATTTCATACACCCACTCTCAGTCTCAGCTCGCTCCACTCCCACCCAGTCCATCTTCCATCCCAGAACGGTCTTCTCCTTTTGTACATTCTTTTTCTTCTTTTTGGTGGTGGTTGCCTCTGCCTCTTTTGATTGAGTTGTTGTAGTTGTAGGACATTTAGAGGTCCCTGGCAAGGCCAAGGGCAAGGGCCCTTTTTTCACCAGAAAACGATCCGTGGCACTGCTAGCGCCTGCCCTCCTGTCTACTGACTACGACTACTGATTGTACGTATGAAAATAACTAGCGATTATCAGCCCACAAAACTTTTGCTGTACTTAACAGCAATTGCCTGGGCTCAGATTGAACGGAAAATGTGTACATATTTATAGCGCATGCAAATTATCTCTAGCTGGTACGCTGATCCCATATATTTCCTTGCATCAATGATATACTCATCGCTATCTCCGATTACTTCGGGTGCAGCGAAGTCTTCACATAAACGAGCATGCAAGGTATGCGTAAACACCATTCCAGAATGCAATTCAGTGCATGCAGCGCAGCTCAGTGCGATAGTGTACGTTCGTCGTCGCGCGCTACCGGTCGCCGAGTCGCTGCGGGCGATAAGCATGAATTGCCATTGTCGGCGGCCTAATAAACCGCGGTGATATAGCTGGGGTCGCCAAATTGCGCTGCGCTATCGTCGTTCCCGATCCGTCCAAATTCTGTGTTATTTTGCGAAATATTGGTATTTATTTATGGAATAATGTATTTTCGTGACATGACTGAGCTGTGTGTGTGTGAGTGCAAGTCAGACAGGCTTCGGCAATATGCTACGAGGGCGATTTTCTACTTCTTCTTTTTTTTTTTCGCCCCGAAAGGCATACAGTTTGGTTTTTAAAAAAGGTATATTTCTTATCAAAGAACCTTGGATATCATGCGAGGGATGGGAGTCTCCGGGGCCGCAGGTCTTGGGAGTTGAAACTGGCTGGGGGTCTGGTGGGGATTCTGATCGGGGCCTCCATTAGTGGGGTAGGTTTCTGCGTCGTCCTCATTCTGGAGATGTGGTTGGTTTGCTCGTGTTGTTTAATGTACTGATAGTTTGCATTTTTGTATCGGCAGTACTTGCACTTAAATGGAATACCCATTATGACTTGTGAGGAGTTGAGCAAGCTGTATAGGGAATTATATATAATGACAAGTATTATTATGGGAGGTATATCATGGGAGGAAATACATAGGGGAACGCCTTGTTCGTTTAGGGTATCGACGTGTTTCAGCGTTATCTGCCTCCGTAGTGGTAGCATCTAATGTTTCGTTCTGATTTCCAACTGGATCAGCTGGTTGTTCATTGATGTTTTGTGGTACAACATCGGGTGTGTTTCGGGGCTCCCAATCACGGGGATCGATCTCTCCCTAAAATGGGAGTAAAAAAGTAAAATATTAAACTGAAAATGTATAACCCTAATTCTAATATCCTTCCTTGGTGGTGCACAGCGTCTGAGGGATTCTCTCCTTGGATCTCTTTCCTCAGGAACAGTCCTTCCCTTGAAGTAAAGTGTCGAGTCCACCGATGCCTTGAAGAACATCCCCGTCTTCTGTCCAGTCCACCGATGCCTTGAATGACATCCCCGTCTTGTGGACGTTGAAGATGTTCCTGGGTTGATATCATGTGATATCTCCTCTTCTTCTGCTACCTTTATAGCTGCTGCATGTGCAAGGTGCGAAGTGGCGTTGTCAAGCTTTATGATGATCTATCTTTATCAATTTTCTTCCAATCTTGCCACATCCTTTTCTCTGATGGCATTGAAGAACATCGCCATCTTGTGGACGTTGTAGATGTTCCTGGGTTGATATCACGTGATATCTCTTTTGCTTCATTGATAGCTGCTGCTGCATGTGCAAGTGCGAGGTGGCATTGTCAAGCATTATGATAAATCTTTCACCATTGTCTTCCAATCTTGCCATATCCTTTTCTCCGATTACATCACTACAGTAACCCTCTCTTTTGCTCACTTATTTACAATATTGTCAATCATGCGTTCATGTGAATGTGTGTTGCAGCTAGGGCTTCCCTGTTTCGCGCTTACGTGGATGTTGCACCGCGTTGCTGGTGGATCTATTGTCCAACCACGCGGAGTTATTTACTGGAGAAGTTGGCGCTGTTGCCTGCCTCCAGAGGAAATGTCAGAATCTAGGGAATCTACTCATTCCAGCAGAATTACGAAGAAAACACCAGGGATTGCCTCTTGCTCACAAACCAGCAAGTTTCCCTCACATCGGGCATTACCGAGGAAGTGCTCCGGTCCATCCTTTCAAACATAATAATTCATTCCACAAATTGAACAAATCAATGGATGGATTTTTATCCAGGCAAATTTAAACTATGTCACCATCTTCTGACACACCAAAGCAGCTCTTGCACCATATGGAATCAGTTCTGGACGGTTGAGGATGCTCTCCCCATCCTGACTGAGGAAGTGCTCCGGTCGAAACACTTCTGGTTCATCCCACACGTAGGTTAGATTACATATCGTCGCTGGGCTGTTAAAACCTCGTATCTCAAACTTTGGTGAAAATTACTTTTTTGGATAAATGTGAAGTTTAAGGTGTAATTCATCTAACTAATAACCACATGAGTTGCATATTATAAAAAATAATGTCAAAATTCATCTTTTGGAAAACCTTGTATCTCATTTTAGGATTTAGTGCGAAAACCTCGTATCTCAATTTCCCGCCTTCCAAATTTTTTTTTTGTGCATTTAAACAATTTCATATCGAATTGATTATCAAACATAGTATTAAATTCAAATAACATAGCCTACGCACATAATTTGTTAAAATAAGAATGTTTTTTCGCTCTCCTGAACATTTTGTTTTTTTGAGACACGAGGTTTTATCAGCCCAACGACAATATAAGTCTAGACCTCGTATATATTTAGTTATAAACCAATTCAATTGTCCACTTTTCATAATCATATGTGCATTCATAATTTCATACCTCTCTTTGTAATAATTGTAGATTTAGAATCAAATTCAATATCAAATATAGGGATAGGCTTTGTACTTGTATTAACTATTATAGTCCAGTCACTTTTGTGGATTGTGTAGAAGTACAATTACTTTAAATTGAATTAGTCTATGTAACTTTTAACACTCACTGAGTTTGTGGTGTGATTCTCTTATTCCAGGAATGGTGTTCTGCAGCTGGTCAGGAATGCTACGTAGCATCATCCCACATGAACAAAATAAATAAAATGTAGAAGGGCCAGGCACAAGCTGTCCACTTGACTTAATCTTGGTATTGGTCTCGGCCATACACAGTAATCGTAGTTGGCAATCTGTATTCGAACACAATCCACGCACAGACAGTTGTACTGTCTATGCAAAATTCCTGCTAGTGATGTATGGAGCTGGTGCAGACCATGCATGCTGTATGACATATGATATCATGTGTAGAGGGCTATCCTATGTACTTTATTCTCTTACATTTATTCTGTATACTCTTTAATTTTCTACAAGGACATGTGATGACACACGCAGTACCCCGGGGTACCGTTGTACCCCGGTATCCCGCGTTGTGTAGCGCCATCTTGTGTCCACCCGAAGTACAGCTATTGCATTGTGCATGCAGCGCAGCACCCGTTTGTATGCACGCTATACCCAGGGTACAGCCCTAAAAAATAAATAAATAATTAAACAAAATGGCGGATTTTCATTTGGTACCCCAGGGTACCATTTATGTCATCATGTGTGCATTGTTTGTTAATGGTAATAATGGCCGTACTTTTAGGCAAGTGTATGATAAAATACTTTGCATATATGTGGCTTATCCTACATTTTGTACTTACTTCATCCTTCAAATCACAGAGAGCCTCTGAAACAGCATGAATTGTTCGGCTCACAGTTGCCCTGTCCACTTTATGACCTGTGGCTATGCAATCGAAGACAGCTCCAGTTGCATACAAATTGTGTGCTATACACACCTGCAGCTCTGTTTGTACAGCTTGATTTCTATTTGCTCTCTTTTGTAGGTTGTCATGGACCATTTCGCATACGTTCCGCACTCCAGCCTTTGAAAACCTGTACTTTTTTAACAGAGTCTTTATCTGTGAGATTGAAGGGGTCAATTCTCTCCTCAACAATGCGAGGACCCCTTGCCAACTCTATTATTACTGCAGCAGCAGCCGCAGCCATTTTGTGCCTTGTGAATTGATCGTAAGTTACGCCAAAGAAAAATCAGTTTAAAGTTATGATCAATTTTTGAACTTACGACCTACGTAGCGTCATCCCACATGTTCCTATGCTCTCTTTTCGTCTGGAGTGCGCCTTGAATTCAGGTTAGCCTCGAGAGTGTCTGGCATATCGTTAAACTTTTTTTTGTGTTTTTACTATCAACACTTTCCAAGAGTTCGTCCATTTCCTGATCAGTCAACAACACAAATCCCAATCCTCTTTGTTCATCTATAATGTATTTGTATATAAATCCAAAATATATCCAAAAAGGAACGCGACAACAGAAAAATAAATTACAACTACAAGTGGCTTCACAAACAACTTTTTATGGCTCCGCCAACGAAGTGGCCGGAGGCATTATGTTTTTCGGGTTGTCCGTCCGTCCGTACGTACGTGCATCCCGTTTTCGTTCTCGCGATATCTCAAGAACCAGTTAAGGGATCATTTTCAAACTTGGTATGAGTGTACTAGTTGGGGTGACAATGATCTGATCAGATTTTAGGGGTCATGAGGTCAAAGGTCACAGGACTCAATATATATACAAAAATGCCTCATTCTCGCAATATCTCAAGAACCAGTTGACGGATTAATTTCAATCTTGGTATGAGTGTACATGTTGGAGTGACAATGATCTGATCAGATTTTAGGGGTCATGAGGTCAAAGGTCAGGGTCACAGGACTCAATATGTATGCGAAAATGGCTTTTAATGGCAAAATTTCAAGAACCGAATGTCAGATTTCAATCAAACTCCTCAGCGTAGCCATAAAATGTTGGGGTCATGAGGTTGAGGTAAAGGTCACGGGACTTATTATACATGCAAAAAAGCTTGTAATGCCAAAATCTCAAGAACTAAATGTCAGATTTCAATCAAACTTGGTACCTGAATGTTTTTTAGGGAGCCATCAAAGATTGGGGTCATATGGTCAAGGTCACAGGACTCAAAATATATGAAAAATATTTTAAAAAATTAATTCAGTGCATGTTAATGTGGGCTTGATATTAAAATCACATGATAGCGGAGGCATAATTTTCGACTGCGCGCAGTCGAAGATCCATCTAGTTATTTCTTAACTTGAAACGAATATCTCGTGTATACTGTTCCGTCAGGGAGGCAGAAGGTCTCCATCGTTCGGGTAAACTCTACATCTGCTGGAGACACGGTCGTTCTAGACATTCGAGAATAGGTCGTCGACCTCATCTATCTCGTCTGTTTGCGTTCCGATGTGATCCTCCTCTCTTCCTGGGGTTTGAGTGCTGGAGTCCGTACAGACGATTTCTTCCCATTCCTCTTCTTTTTCCATCTTTCTTTCCGTCTCCATCCTCGGAGTCAGTTATGACGGTTGGCTCTGGCGATTCTTCTCGTGGGGGCGAGGCGAGCGGCGATGCGAGGTGAGCGGGGACAGAATCACTATCTCATCTGCTTCAGGGTTAGCCGGGGGTGGTAGGGCTTCCTTCCTTGGGTGGGCGTTCCGGTTGCGGGTAGGTTTCCTGGTCAGGAAGTCCGGGGTTGTAGGCCGACGTGGCAGGGTCTGGTTCCGGGAGTGGCTGTGTACAAATGAGGTGGTGCTGCCCCTAGCTTGCAGGTGCATGGCCCCTTCATGTACTTGATCATCTCTTGAATGGTAGTTCTGTACCGGCAGTACCGACATTGGTAGCTTGGCGGTTTCCTCGCCAGTGTTCTCAGTTTACTCTCGTAGCTTTCTGATCAGTCAACAACACAAATCCCAATCCTCTTTGTTCATCCATAATATATTTGTATGTAAATCCAAAATATATCCAAAAAGGAACATGACAACAGAAAAAAAAATTACAACTACAAGTGGCTTTACAAACAACTTTTTGTTTCTTTACTTTAAATGAATATCTCGTGTATACTGTTCCATTGGGGAGGCAGATGGTCTCTATCGTTCGGGTAAATAGTATATACACAATTACATGTTGTTATTTCTTAATTATCTTACATGTGTCTTGCTCGGAGGTCGATTAATAGCAGGCTGGGCACGTTATTCTGGTAGTAGGTGTTCTGCCTCCTTCTCGCATGGAACTCCTCCTCATGGTTCTCTTTCATATGGATGTTCCAGGCCCCTGTGGTATCAAGTTTTTCCCCGCAATAATTGCACCCTCATCCTGGAGATGTGGGTAGTTTGTTCGTGCTGTTTGATGCACTGATAATTGGCATTTTTGTACCGGCAATACTTGCACTTAAATGGGATACCCATTATGCCTGTGAGGAGATGATCGAGCTGTATTTTAAGGAATCATATCCATAATGTATTTGTGTGTAAATCCAAAATATATCCAAAAAGGAACATGACAACAGAAAAAAAAATTACAACTACAAGTGGCTTTACAAACAACTTTTGTTTCTTAACTTTAAATGAATATCTCGTGTATACTGTTCCGTCAGGGAGGCAGATGGTCTCCATGGTTCGGGTAAATAGTTTATACACTGTTGTTACATGTTGTTATTTCTTAATTATCTTACATGTGTCTTGCTCGGAGGTGGATTAGCAGGCCGGGCACGTTGTTCTGGTAGTATGTGTTCTGCCTCCTCAGTTGCATGGAACTCCTCCTCATGTTTTTGTTTCATATGAATGTTCCAGGCCCCTGTGGTATCAAGTTTTTCCCCGCAACAATTGCACCCTGGGCGCCGAAGATAACGCTGCAAACTTGGCCTTGATTGATCAAAGATATAGAAGGGGTGAACTTTGGCTGCATGACACTTGAATCGCAATCGCAGTTCTGGCCTGTGATCTTAATCTTGATGTCATGACCCTGGAGGTAGCGACGTATTATGCATAAGTGTGTCAAACTGCCTCCGCACTTGAAGGCTGTGAGCGTTTACACTGAATACACTTGTTCAAGTTTCCAAATACAGAGACATTGACAATGAAGAATATTAACACACCCCGTATTATTTTTCACCTCGAGAACAATCATGTGTTGCACTTTTGAATATGAAGTGACACTGCCGAGCACTGGCCTCTTCACGGGCGCACAACATCTCCTGTCTGCAGATGACGCACCAAAAGTGTTCCTCTGGTGATGAAAGTCCATGTGGTATTTCATTCTTGTTTGAAGCAGCATTTGTATACTGCTGCTCCAGTTTTGGCCCTTGATCTTGATGTCATGACCCTGGAGCCAGGAGGTAGCGACATATTATGCATAAGTGTGTCAAACTGCCTCCGCACTTGAAGGATGTGAGCGTTTACACTGAATACACTTGTTCAAGTTTCCAAATACAGAGACATTGACAATGAAGAATATTAACACACCCCGTATTATTTTTCACCTCGAGAACAATCATGTGTTGCACTTTTGAATATGAAGTGACACTGCCGAGCACTGGCCTCTTCACGTCTTGTATCCCTTGATGGGCGCACAACATCTCCTGTCTGCAGATGACGCACCAAAAGTGTTCCTCTGGTGATGAAAGTCCATGTGGTATTTCATTCTTGTTTGAAGCAGCATTTGTATACTGCTGCTCCAGTTTTGGCCCTTGATCTTGATGTCATGACCCTGGAGCCAGGAGGTAGCGACATAATGCATAAGTGTGTCGAACTGCCTCCGCACTTCAAGGCTGTGAGCGTTTTCTGGCCCTTGATCTTAGTCTTGATGTCATGACCCTGGAGGAAGCGACATAATGTATGAGTGTGTCGATTTGCCTCCGCACGTACTCATCCCAGAAGTCAGGGTGAATGAGGGGGTGATGAGGAAGTTCGCGAAGGCTGTGTGATGGTTCTCAACCGCCTTCACCATATCCTCAAATATGTGTTGCTACCATTGGTCACAAAGTTTTATCTTCAGACGCGTGGTGTGTTTCCAGACCTTCTGCATAGCACTGACCTGTACCCCTATTGTATCCCTATTTGCAGATTTACAATTTCTACACCTTTTGTGGAACCCTCTCTTTACCTTCAACTATGTCCCTTGGTCTTCCTTCAGCAAAAGAGACAAGAGAATTTAGTTTTTCACCAAATGAGTATTGTCCCCTTTTGCCTCCAACATGAATTAGCCAATGTATAATTGACAAGCACATCCATCCGAATATCGGAAGAATGTTGACGGTTCAATGCCTCGGGTCTCCTGAATATGGTTTGTCATGTTTGAGATCATTGCCGACCATAACGCAGCTTTCTGTTATTGGTTTCTGACATTTTGTGGACTTGTAGTACGCCTCTATTGGATGTACAGTTGCTGATTCATGACTGTAGTATGCCGACAGCACTTCTCGTTGGTACGTACTATATCAATATAGACAGTCAACCCTGTCCCCTTCTTTGCATTCTTTGTTTTTGCGTTTGTATTTGAACTCTTTTAGTTTGTTTTTGCGTTCATATTTGAAATCTTTTAGTTTGTTTTTGCGTTCATATTTGAACTCTTTTAGTTTCTTGGAGATGCAAAATGGTGTATTACCAAACATTCTGCATTGCGATCGACCAGTGTTGACAATATGGTCAAGCACAGCCAACTGTGCACGTCCCAGCATACATGGGTAGTGGAAATGCTTCCTCTTCGGGCTGTACTTCAGTAACATCGAATGGTACACCTCAATACACCCAGTGTGGCAGGCCTTGGTCATTTGTCGCATGTCATTCACTAGCCGCTTGTCGAACAGGACTTGCTGAAGGGCTTCGTGGGATTTTGAGCCAGGGGTAAGCCACTTCTTTCCAGAAGATTCATCTTGTGAGAGGATGGGATGGGCACAACTGTGAAACTTGTCGGCAGAATTCCAGCTGTGGATGTTGCAGATGTGGTGGGTTATTGACTGGATCATTTCTATGAGTAGGGTGTCGTCTTCATTACAATGTTGAGCTGCCCACCAGATATGGTTTGTAATTGCCTTGATCCATGGGGCCAAGTCGTGGCAGTCCCGCTGTTTGGCTTTTTCAGTCAGTCGCTTCGTCACCGACTTCGTCACCGACTTCGTCAGGTGCCAGACGTCGAACTGGTGATTTATTCCAGGGTACTCCTCCCTAATCTCCTTCCGGATCCCCATGTGTCGGTCGGTGGCAACAACCTGGACATCCACACCATTCTCCAGTAAGGTGTCAACTGCTCTCTGGAAGCCAACCTTCTCCATGGCAACCGAGCTGGTTGCTTCTCTGACGTGTACAAGTGCCATGGAGAGAATCTTCTGGGTGGACATGTCGATGGTGGTGTATGTACAATATTTCGCGCTGTACCCTGGAGAATCGCATCTCCCGTCCCCGCAGACTATTACTGGTCTTCCCTGAACTCCCCCCCCCCCCCCCCCCCCGTCTTGTGTTTAGCTCCTCCTCGTAGAATGTATTGATGATTGGTAATAGTATTTTATTTTGAATGTCGTAGAATTTAGTGTCGGACAGAAACTGAAGGTTGAGTAGAGATGTTACGTGGTGCATGTCTTCGTATGTTTTTCCCCCGAAGAGAATTGCTGCACAAGTGAGGAGATTCCTCACTGGCTGCCACCCAATGCATGGCTGGCTATTCCAGGTGGTGACAACATTGCCACATACACATAAGACCTTGACAGACAGAAGTGTTCCTACAGTTGTTTTTTTCAATTCTGCAATGTGTCCCATGCTGCATGCGTTGCACTTGAGTCCGTACAAGAGTTTGTTAAGCTCACTGTCGAAAACCATGTACTTGGTGTCGGTGCAGTACTTTATTTCATCTGGTTCTTCATCTGAGTCGGAGTCAAAGTCTGAATTTGAAGATGCACTATATGATGGATCGCTCGAGTGTGTTGATGATTTTGATGGTGACGAGGCTGGGGACAAATGTGAGGAAGGCGAAGGCGACACCGGCGGTGAATCATGGACTAGCAGCGGATAAGGATGTGACGGTGGACAAGGCTCTGACGGTGTACACGGCTCTGCCGGTGGACAAGGGTGTGATGGTGGACACGGCTCTGAAGGTGGACACGGCTCTGCCGGTGGACAAGGGTGTGACGGTGGACACGGCTCTGACGGTGGACACGGCTCTGACGGTGGACACGGCTCTGACGGTGGACACGGCTCTGCCGGTGGACAAGGGTGTGACGCTGGACACGGCTCTGATGGTGGACACGGCTCTGCCGGTGGACAAGGGTGTGACGCTGGACACGGCTCTGACGGTGGAAGATGTGACGGAAGACACGGCTCTGACGGTGAACGAGGGACAAGCGGTGCTTCAACTGATGTGGACGTCTCCATGGGCTCAAATAAGTCTGGGTGGGATGTGCCAGGGGTAATCATCGATTTGGATGAAAGTGGTTCCCATGGTGAAACTATTGGAAGGGATGTCATCGCGTATGCATGATCCTTTTGCACGTAGGAAAAGTCTTCAGGGCACTGCTTGCTCTGGTCCTTCATTTCAGCAGCGCCAGATGAAAAAGTCTGCGTGGCGGCATCCATCTTCAGAATATGTGAATGTGCACATTGCTGCTTCTGAGATTAGAAATAACAAACAAAAACAAAGAAAAGTCTGTTAGTACTTGCCGCTGTTAAATGTTGTAAAAGAGATCCATAACTTTGTAAATTTCAATCAGAATCACTTGGAGCTTACACCTTTTTGTTTGGCTGAAACAGATTTAGATTTGTCAAATTTCTCCCTAATTATGAACATATAGTTGAGAATACATTTGATAGAACCTTTGGACCAAAGCCAAGAGGAGCAGAATTTTGATACAAAATCATCCACAGTATCTGATTTTGGATACTTCATGGAAACGGTTAGGATAAAATCAGACATCCATTTACTTTTTTTTTTCACTAGGTAAGATTTTAAAATGTGCCCATTTGTTGCATGTAACACACAACAAAACATTATGACATCGTTAGTAGCATCAAATGACATATTTAATGGTAGACTATGGTAGGTAAGTTATGAAGATGAGTATTTTCTTACAAATTTTCGATGTCATGGGCGTCGCTGATCCTCACTTTCTTGGAGTCTCTCGTGAGGGCCAAGATGGACCCATCTTGGGTCCAGCATGTCTTTGTTTTCTTGCTGTTAACCAGCTCCCAGTAGAGTGCGGCCCGCTTGCTAGTCAGGTCTTCGCGGATGAAGATTTTCGGGCGATGTCGCTATGACCTTACACCCGTCTTGGGCAATTTGCTTGATAAGGTTCAGTGAACGCAATGAATGACCGATTTCAAGTTCAAGTTCAAGTTCAATATAACATTTATTTCCAAATATTTTCAATTACATACATTAATAGAATTTGCAACAATATAATTGGAGGTGAACATCTCTGAAAGCACAGCTTGAAACGAGAGCACCTAATTAAAAAAACATTATCAAAAACCTTATAGACTGGTAACAATTGATTAACAGGCAAAACATCACGAAAGGACTAGACGCATAAACAAGAAAACAAAGGCTATGCAGCCAGAAGGAACAGGAGGAAAAAAGGACAGGCACAAGACAAAATAAAAACAGGAGAAAAGACAACAAGGCAACAATACAATGCATATTCAATTAGAATAACGGTTGATCAATATAATCATCTTATATAAAGAGAATGTGATTACACTAAAATTAATCAAAAATTCAATTAATTTTTTTCTTCAAAAATTCAAAACCCTCACTTAACTATGAACAGGAATATAATTTTTTCTTTAATCTTATCTTAAAACAGTTCAAAGATGGTGCATTTCTTATATCACTAAATAAATCATTCCATTTTTGGGGGGCCTGCAAAATGAATATTATGTTGGTATGACAAAGTTCTGGGTCTGGGCAAATGTATTAATGATGAGAGCGTGTATTGTAATTATACAAGCTCTGATTTGACGCTCAATTGCCGCTTTGACGTTATTGTCCAGTTCTAGTGCTCCTGGTTCGTCAGCGTAACTCTGGTCGGTTTCCGACCCCGAACTCTCGGGGGATGGAAATCTCTTGCGCCGTGTCACTGGGAATTTTTCTTTACCAGAAGTTGATTTGGAAAAAAAAACGCTAAATGTGCGTTTCATTAATATTTTCAAAAATTGATAATTCAGAAAATGGTCATATCTTTTTCAAAAATGGACGGAAATGTCTGAAATTAAGAGAGAATGCTCACGAGGAAGTCTTCTTAATTTAAATTTTGTTTGATTCTATGTGGATGAAGGAGAATTTTTTTTTTACAGGTTTACCAGAAAGTTGATTTGTAGAAAAATTGGTAAATTCCTGAAGATATTCTACATTAAATGTGTTCATTATGAGTGTATGCAGCTGCTCGTATAATTTCCACTTTGATTTCATGCATCGAAAGTTTGTTTTGTTTTGAACACATTACACAACATTCAAGCAAAAACTGCCTTCTTCTCCACTGCTGTCACCCTCGCTTTCCATCTCTATCTCTCTGGCTCCGTCGATTTCTCCCTCCACGCACGTTCTTATCCCAGATGTCAGGGTGGATGAGGGGTGATGAGGAAGTTCTTGAAGGCTGTGAGCATTTACACTGAATGCACTTGTACAAGTTCCAAATACAGAAACATTGAAAATCAAGAATATTAACACACCCCACATCATTTTTCACCTCAAGAACGATCATGTGTTGCACTTTTGAATATGAAGTGACACTGCTGGGCACTGGCCTCTTCACGTCTCCTTCTTCTTCTTAGAAAGCACAGTCCACCATCTGGTGTATATTTGTACTGTTCGGCAGTCGGTGTAGTGTATGTACAGTGCCAAATTAAAATGTCCACAATGTCCTAAGTGCAGCTAAAAAAATGTTGTTCCCCTTCTATCGGAGCTGGACGGTTTGTACCTACTGCTTGAAAGTAGTAGCAGAGGCAGAGTTGACCAGGTCAGAGGGGAGTGTGTTCCAAAGCCTCGAGGCATCTGGGTAGAATGACTTCTGGTATACAAGCGTCCTTGCAAATGGTATGCAGTACTGTTGCGGTTCTTGTTCTTTCTCGTATCTCTTGATGGGCACACAACATATCCTGTTTGCAGATGACGCACCAAAAGTGTTCCTCTGGTGATGAAAGTCCATATAGTATTTCATTCTTGTTTGAAGCAGCATTTGTATGCTGCTGCTCCAGTTCTGGCCCTTGATGTCATGATTATGGAGATGACAACGTAGTGCATCATCGTGTCAAACTGCCTCCGCACGTACTCATCCCAGAAGTCAGGGTGAATGAGGGGGTGATGAGGAAGTTTGCGAAGGCTTGGTGATGGTTCTCAACTGCCTTCACCATATCCTCAAATATGTGCTGCTTCAATAGGTCACAAAGTCTTAATCTGCAGAGGCTTGGTGTGTTTCCAGACCCTCTGCATAGCACTGACCTGTATTACTTTCCCTATGTGTAGATTTGAGCGTTCTACACCTTTTGTGGAACCCTCTCTTCACCTTCAACTACGCCCCTTGGTTCTCCTTCAGCCGAGAGACAAGAGAATTGAGTTTCTCAAGGAATGAGTATCACTGGCGCCGATTCCATCCGAAAACACAATGCATTGGGGGGGGGGGGGGGGCAGAGCATTGTTAACAAACAATGCTCCCCCCCCCCCCCCCCCCCCCAATGCTTTGTTTTTTTTTCGGACGGAATCGGCGCCGGTGATGAGTATTGTCCCCTTTTGCCTCCAAAATATATTAGCCAATATATAATTGACTAGCACATCCATCCGAATATGGGAAGAATGTTGACGGTTTGATGTCTCGGTGTCTCCTGAATATGGTTTGTCACCATCTCCTGGAAAGGATTGACTAGATGATAGTCATGTTTGAGATCATTGCCGACCATAACGCAGCTTTCTGTCATTGTTTTCTGACATTTTGTGGACTTGTAGTACACCTCTATTGGATGTACAGTTGCTGATTCATGACTGTAGTATGCCGACTGCACTTCTCATTGGTACGTACTATATAAATATAGACAGTCAACCCTATGGTCCCCTTCTTTGCAATCTTTGTATTTGCGTTCATATTTGAACTCTTTTAGTTTGTTTTTGCGTTCATATTTGAACTCTTTTAGTTTCTTGGAGATGCAAAATGGTGTATTACCAAACATTCTGCATTGCGATCGACCAGTGTTGACAATATGGTCAAGCACAGACAACTGTGCACGTCCCAGCATACATGTGTAGTGGAAATGCTTCCTCTTCGGGCTGTACTTCAGTAACATCGAATGGTACACCTCAATACACCCAGTGTGGCAGGCCTTGGTCATTTGTCGCATGTCATTCACTAGCCGCTTGTCGAACAGGACTTGCTGAAAGGCTTCGTGTGATTTTGAGCCAGGGGTAAGCCACTACTTTCCAGAAGATTCATCTTGTGAGAGGGGGGGATGGGCACAACTGTGAAACTTGTCGGCGGAATTCCAGCTGTGGGTGTGGCAGATGTGGTGGGTTATTGACTGGATCATTTCTATGAGTAGGGTGTCTTCTTCATTACAATGTTGAGCTGCCCACCAGATATGGTTTGTAATTGCCTTGATCCATGGGGCCAAGTCGTGGCAGTCCCGCTGTTTGGCTTTTGCAGTCAGTCGCTTCGTCACCGACTTCGTCAGATGCCAGACGTCGAACTGGTGATTTATTCCAGGGTACTCCTCCCTAATCTCCTTCCGGATCCCCATGTGTCGGTCGGTGGCAACAACCTGGACATCCACACCATTCTCCAGTAAGGTGTCAACTGCTCTCTGGAAGCCAACCTTCTCCATGGCAACCGAGCTGGTTGCTTCTCTGACGTGTACAAGTGCCATGGAGAGAATCTTCTTGGTGGACATGTCGATGGTGGTGTATGTACAATATTTCGCGCTGTACCCTGGAGAATCGCATCTCCCGTCCCCGCAGACTGTTACTGGTCTTCCCTGAACATCCCCCCGTCTTGTGTTTAGCTCCTCCTCGTAGAATGTATTGATGATTGGTAATAGTATTTTATTTTGAATGTCATAGAATTTAGTGTCGGACAGAAACTGAAGGTTGAGTAGAGATGTTACGTGGTGCATGTCTTCGTATGTTTTTCCCCCGAAGAGAATTGCTGCACAAGTGAGGAGATTCCCCACTGGCTGCTTCCCAATGTATGGCTGGCTGTTCCAGGTGGTGACAACATTGCCACATACACATAAGACCAGATGTTTGAGGCTGTTACATTCTGCGTTTGATAGTGCATGCATGTCTTCATTCTGAGAGCCCATCAAACTGAAATGGTACGCAACCATCTGCTTCCAGCAGCTGGTAACCCCTGCCAACATGAAGACAAGCCCATGAGTTGCAATGCCCTCATGGCCAGGCAGTGTAACATGAACATGGGACTTCATACCTGGGCAGAAAAACCTTTCTTGCATGAGTGCCAGAGTCCGTTCTATTCCCAGATGGCCCATATCTCGATGCGCCCTGTGAAGTGTAGTTTTCTTCATGCCCTTGGGTAGAACAAGTAGCCTCCGATCATCTTGTCTGACATGCCACAGCATTCCTTCTTCACACATCTCTAGTCGGTTCCGAAGTATCATTCTCACGGCCACCTTTTCCTTTCTCCTCTGCCGCAAGGTGGGCTTTTCACCTGTCTGTGCGTTGCGTTGATATCATCCTCCTGACGGCCATTTCCCAATGCGGCTTGATCCAGGGTTTTCCTCACGTGCTCTGGGGGGAGTCGTGACAGACTGTCGGCATTGTCATTTGTCTTTCCTGACCTATATTCAATTTCTAGGTCACATTGAGCCAAGTCATTTATCCAACGTTGGCCATGAGCATCTAGTCTGGCCTAGATGTCCCCCCAAATTTCTTAATTATCTTTACATGTGTCTTGCTCGGCGGTCGATTAGCAAGCCGAGCACGTTGTTCTGGTAGTAGGTGTTAAGCCTCCTCAATCGCATGAAACTCCTCCTCGTGGTTCTCTTTCATATGGATGTTCCAGGCCCCTGTGGTATCAAGTTTTTCCCCGCAATAATTGCACCCTGGGCGCCGAAGATAACGCTGCGACCTTGGCCTTGATTGATCAAAGATATATATAGAAGGGGTGAAATATAAAACACGATATTGAGAAAGTGTCTTTTCAACTGTGGCTGCGTGACACCTGAATCGCAATGGACCATTAACTCTTATATAAAGGGCATGTATGTATCAAGTGTTATGTGTTATATTTAGATTTTCACATAATTTTGACCTTTGACCCGAGAATATCATGGAGGCCCAAAAAAAAGAAGTCTTCTTAATTTTAAATTTTTAAAAATTCTATGTGGATGAAGTAGAATTTTTTTTGGACGGGTTTACCAGAAGTTGATTTGGAATGTGCGTTTCATTAATATTTTCAAAAATTGATAATTCAGAAAATGGTCATAACTTTTTCAAAATGGACGGAAATGTCTGAAATTAAGAGAGAATGCTCACGAGGAAGTCTTCTTAATTTAAATTTTGTTTAATTCTATGTGGATGAAGTAGAATTTTTTTTTGTAAAGGTTTACCAGAAAGTTGATTTGTAGAAAAATTGGTAAATTCCTGAAGATATTCTACATTAAATGTGTTCATTATGAGTGTATGCAGCTGCTCGTATAAATTCCACTTTCATGCATCTAAAGTTTGTTTTGTTTTGAACACATTACACAACACTCACGCAAAAACTGCCTTCTTCTCCACTGCTGTCACCCTCGCTCTCCATCTCTATCTCTCTGGCTCCGTCGATTTCTCCCTCCACGCACGTTCTTATCCCAGATGTCAGGGTGGATGAGGGGTGATGAAGAAGTTCTTGAAGGCTGTGAGCATTTACACTGAATGCACTTGTACAAGTTCCAAATACAGAAACATTGAAAATCAAGAATATTAACACACCCCACATCATTTTTCACCTCAAGAATGATCATGTGTTTTTCATGCACTTTTGAATATGAAGTGACACTGCTGGGCACTGGCCTCTTCATGTCTCCTTCTTCTTCTTAGAAAGTACAGTCCACCATCTGGTGTATATTTGTACTGTTCGGCAGTCGGTGTAGTGTATGTACAGTGCCAAATTAAAATGTCTACAATGTCCTAAGTGCAGCTAAAAAATGTTGTTCCCCTTCTATCGGAGCTGGACGGTTTGTACCTGCTGCTTGAAAGTAGTAGCAGAGGCAGAGTTGACCAGGTCAGAGGGGAGTGTGTTCCGAAGCCTCAAGGCATCTGGGTAGAATGACTTCTGGTATACAAGCGTCCTTGCAAATGGTATGCAGTACTGTTGCGGTTCTTGTTCTTTCTCGTATCTCTTGATGGGCGCACATCATCTCCTGTCTGCAGATGTAGCACCAAAAGCGTTCCTCTGGTGATGAAAGTCCATGTGGAATTTCATTCTTGTTTGAAGCAGCATTTGTATGCTGGTGCTCCAGTTCTGGCCCTTGATCGTGATGTCATGACCCTGGAGGTAGCGACGTATTATGCATAAGTGTGTCAAACTGCCTCCGCACTTGAAGGATGTGAGCGTTTACACTGAATACACTTGTACACGTTTCCAAATACAGAGACATTGACAATCAAGAATATTAATGCACCCCGCATTATTTTTCACCTCGAGAACAATCATGTGTTGCACTTTTGAATATGAAGTGACACTGGCGAGCACTGGCCTCTTCACGTCTTGTATCCCTTGATGGGCGCCACCGGCGCCGATTCCATCCGAAAGCACAATGCATTGGGGGGGCAGAGCATTGTTTACAAACAATGCTCGCCCCCCCCAATGCATTGTGTTTTCGGATGGAATCGGCGCCGGTGATGGGCGCACAACATCTCCTGTCTGCAGATGACGCACCAAAAGTGTTCCTCTGGTCATGAAAGGCCATGTTGTATTTCATTCTTGTTTGAAGCAGCATTTGTATACTGCTGCTCCAGTTTTGGGTGCCTCGGGTCTCCTGAATATGGTTTGTCATGTTTGAGATCATTGCCGACCATAACGCAGCTTTCTGTCGTTGGTTTCTGACATTTTGTGGACTTGTAGTACGCCTCTATTGGATGTACAGTTGCTGATTCATGTCTGTAGTATGCCGGCTGCACTTCTCGTTGGTACGTACTATATCAATATAGACAGTCAACCCTGTCCCCTTCTTTGCATTCTTTGTTTTTGCGTTCGTATTTGAACTCTTTTAGTTTGTTTTTGCGTTCATATTTGAAATCTTTTAGTTTGTTTTTGCGTTCATATTTTAACTCTTTTAGTTTCTTGGAGTGTTTACACTGAATACACATATACAAGTTCCAAATACAGAGACATTGAAAATCAAGAATATTAACATACCCCACATAATTTTTCACCTCGAGGACAATCATGTGTTGCACTTTTGAATATGAAGTGACACTGCCAGGCACGTGCCTCTTCATTTCTCGTATCCCTTGATGGGCGCACAACATCTTCTGTCTGCAGATGATGCACCAAAAGTGTGATGGTGATGCTGTTCCTATAGTGATGAAAGTCCATGTGGTATTTCATTCTTGTTTGAAGCAGCATTTGTATGCTGCTGCTCCAGTTCTGGCCCTTGGATCTTGATCTTGATGTCATGACCCTGGAGGTAGCGACATAGTGCATGAGTGTGTCTAACTGTCTCCGCACATACTTATCCCAGAAGTCAGGGTGGATGAGGGGGTGATGAGGAAGTCCTCGTACGCTGTGTGCTGGTTCTCAACCGCTCCACCATATCCTGAAATATGTGTTGCTTCTATTAGTCACAAAGTTTTATTCTGCCGAGGCATGGTGTGTTTCCAGACCTTCTGCGTAGCACTGACCTGTACCATTTTCCCTATTATTTTGTAGATTTGAACTTTCTATGTGGATGTAGTAGAATTGTTTTTGTTCTTGTTCTTTTTCTTGATCTTCTTGTTTTCTTTCTTGTCTTCATTCTTCTCCTCTCCATTAATTTCTTTGCTGTCTTCCATTTTCTCACCATCTTCAGACACTACTTCTGGATTCAAGCCCAATGTAATGTCACATCTCCTGTTTTTGACTTTTAGTTTTTTGTCTTCAGACTGTTTCCTTCTTGCCAATGATTTGGTTTCTTTTTTCTTTGCAGCTTCTTCCGCTCTCCTCAGTTCTGCTTCAT
The DNA here is from genome assembly GCA_037951105.1 of Echinarachnius parma. Lineage (NCBI taxonomy): Eukaryota > Metazoa > Echinodermata > Echinoidea > Clypeasteroida > Echinarachniidae > Echinarachnius > Echinarachnius parma. Next base: position 42,407 of record JBAMJV010004972.1, read on the forward strand.
AGCCTTCCCATGCCTCTTCACAAGTCAGCACTCTTGCTGTGTTCCTACATCGAACTGGGGGGTGTTTCACAAAGATCCTAAGTTGATCTAGCACTACGATGGTATTAAATATTATGGAAAGCCATTAGTGTCTTGAAACAGTTTTCTAAAAGTTATGTTGAAATGCATAAAATGTTGATTCAAATCATATATCAAATGTGATCTTCACATAAAATTCATGAAATTTCTTTGATAATTGGAAAATATATATGATTGGAATCAACATTTTATGCATTTCAACATAACTTTTACAAAACTGTTTCAAGACACTAATGGCTTTCCATAATATTTAAGACCATCTTAGTGCTAAGATCAACTTAAGATCTCTGTGAAACACCCCCCAGGCATCTTTCTACCAGATGGGACCTTTTCCTCCTCATGATAGAAAAATGAAAGACCTTCATTACTCACGATACCCAGATCGTAGAACGGATTCTCCTTCATCTGCTCTGTATTTGTTCTTCCTTCAACAGGTAACTGGTCAAAAGAAACCTGTGTAGATGCCTCTGATGTCAGCCTGGTAGGGGGAGGTTTAGACAGGTCCACATCAACATTAGGGATCATCCTCGATCTTACGAGCTCTTGCTTGGTAATCGCGTTCGGGTTAAAGGGGGAAATCCCGCTTTTTAAAAATCCATTCTTGATGTGTTCTTTGGTCATGCTCATTTGGAGTGGGATCCTCAGCATCCGTGGCACCTCTTTCTTGGCGATCCACATTGGCCCTCTTACAACCTGCCCTACTTTAACAAACTTGCCAATTTCGGACTTTAGCGATCGAAAGACGCCAACATCCAGTGGCTGACAGAGATGAGTAGTGTTCGGCACCAACTCGAGGATGATGACATTTTTCATCCATTGCTTCAAGGAGCATTTCTGGATCGCGATGGGATGCATGGCCGTCCTGAATTAACAAGACAGGGTTTTGCGGAGAACGATCTTGGGGGCAATGCTGCAAGAATATCTTGTGGAACCATGCACGCATCAATTCCCCGTCCACGAAACCACTGTTGGATTTGCCATAGAGGCATCCCTCTGGACCTCCTTTTGTATGATTCCCTCCTGGAAAAGCATCCTTGAAAATTATAAAAACGGGGCATCAAAGATCCACAAGCAGATATCGAGCAAAGCATAGAGATGTGCTCATTGCTACAGACAGCCGATGATTGGGCGTGGCGATGTCGAGCCGGAGTGATGACCTTCTGTGTCGACTTGTTCAAGTCTATCATTGTTTCGTCTATATTGAAGATCCTCTCGGGTCTGTCTTGGAGACTAGTGGTCTGCAGGACCTTTTCCAGCAGGGCGAAGTAGCGGCGGATGTTATCGACCGTGGCAGTAATAATCCTCGCCCTGCCGATCTTCTCCGGTCTCCGTAGCTTTAATTCTGCCTCTGGATGGGGCATCCCGAAATTTTGCCCACCACTCGTAGCTGGGGCCTTTTTCGCTAAACCTGGCATTACCATGCTTCCTGTCCAGTACCAATGCATGCATGAGTATTTGGGAGATAGTTCAGGGCGTACCCTTTGCTGACATGTAGTTGATGTTTTTGATTACCGTATTTGTCGGTGTATTAACCGCTCCGGTGTATTAACCGCACCCCTAAAAAAAAAAAAAAAAAAAAGTGGTTAATACGGTCGTGTATTAACCGCACCCCCCTTTTTTTTTCTTTTTTTTTTTGAAAAAAAGTGTGGGTAATACACCGACAAATACGGTAGATCAGATTCGATTAGTGGTGAAAGAATCCTTGGGGCTCCCGTTCACTCTGTCCCCTAATGTTCTTCTCGATACACCGTACTGTCTGGCTGCTACGGATATGGAGATCCCCTGTTTTACAGCCTAATATGCCGTTTGCAGAATACAAATGAATGTATTCACATAAAAAGTATGTCCTCGGTTTATTTTACTATACAATGAAAAGATATTGGCTGTGTTTTTTTATATACACCAACAATAACATTTTGAATGTATTTAGGGAATTTAATTTAATTCATTTCATGGAGAAAACAAACATATATGGGCAACTCCAGCTTCACGGACATTACAAACAGACAGTATTTTCATGACTTTCCAATGCCACTACTAATTCATACCTCTACCTAATGTCAAACTTTGATTTTGATTACAAAGCAATAGCCTGGTTAAGTATGCAAACAATGTTTCAGAACATTTATCAAATTCATTACTGAGTAATTCTGCAAAATGTGCGCCGTCACGGACATTACATTTTTTGGACATGACTTTTTGCATCCATATACATCTTTGCAAAAATCTGTGAGTTTTGGGACCTCACAAAGATGATTTAGGTATTCAATTATAGACAAGGCAATGATGAATTGAATCCAAGTTGGATTTTGCGAAACGGGCCAGGTATATGTGATCTAGACAACAAAACGTTGCGTCACGGACATTACATTTTCAGCTGAAAAGGTACTTTGATTATCAGTCATCAAATTTGGTGCCTTTAATAATAAAAATACCAGAAAATTTGGAAAATATTAGGATTTTCCTGAAATTTGCACAGGGTAGTCCCATGTGTAGAGTTTCATGTATGGTTTCCCTTTCTCCTATAAGGAGACACCCGAGAATTCAAAAAATCATGTGAACTGAAAGATATAATCATAGGATCATGTTGTATGAAAAAATAATCCCGAAAAAATCAACAGGATTTGAAATAGAGCCAATTGTTTTTTTGAGTTCATGTCCACTTTTTCGTGGAATTGCCCATATGATTTTATAAACTCTTGGTTCCCTGAAATAATCACTGAATTCATAGCATATGATTACCTCATATTGTACGCCTTGATAAACATTGATAAACAATGTGCCTGCTTTATAAATTCAGTTTATGCATACATGTATGTATTTTCTTGTGCATTGAAAGGTATATAATAGGGCATGAATAGCATACTTTTTTTGTTTCAAAACTTTCTAAAGTACTAATAACATTACTAATCCTTCTTTATTGTCATCTTAAAATTTGGGAGATTGCGAATACAAGCAAGTGAATTCCAAGACTCGTCTGAGATGCCGTTAGCATCCTTTACTAACGCGGCAAGATTTACACTTTGTAAAATGTTCTCTTTATTACATCCTGTCATGTTAAACAACGATTCTGTATCTTCCAATTGGAGAAATATCTCTTCAGCTCTCCACTGTTTGTATCTCTTACAGTTATTTTTGTTTGACATGAACTCCCCATGAATAACAAAATTGTAACCTGGCCTGGCACTCATCTTTCATTTGTTCGATCGTTCGGGTCTCCTTAGCTTTTAGATCAAGATTAATTTTAAAGTTCCTAAATTTAGTTCTTCCGTTGCTTGATGGCTGCGATGGCTGTCTCATTTACGAGGGCCAGGTCTTCATCTGTGCAACCCGTTCCACCGCACTACAAGATGTGGTCCATCGTCCGAGTCTCTCCGCAGACACAGAGAGTATCTTTTTCATGGGCATATAGCCCCATCTTGCCACGTTGGCCTTATTAGTAACCTCTTCTTTGAGATGCATGGAGAATCTCCCGGCATGTCTCCTTGAATGCTGTTCTTTTTTCTTCTCCATGCTGATCGTTTACAATTTTTACATGTTTGCTTTAATATTTCTCAATAGCATAGTCGAGATGCATAGCACATTTCTTGTACTGTTTCCCAATTGTTTCATGGCGTTTGTTCTTTTCCAATTCCTTTCCAAGCTTTTGTTTTATGCTTGTTATCTTTTTATTTTCTCTTTTCAGTTTCTTATGTCAAGCAGACTTAATAATTTTGGACATTCTGACTGCAAAATCTTAAGCTGTCATGCCTTTGCCTTTTTTAAGCCACATTCACTTTGTAACATTATCAGAGGAAAAATTTATTTTTTAGACGTGAAATATGAATAGTTTGACCTGTATGTTAATGTCCACAGGTCTTGTAATACAAACGATATGTCAAATTATCATGAAGGTATGAACAAATATATGATTTGTATGACATAAAATGTAATGCTACTCCAAACCATGTGTCCTTTATATATACTCCGCAAAAAAAGAAACTGGACACTTGTAAAAGTTTTAAAAAAATCATATTTATGTACAATAAAGTGTAGATTATCATACATCAAATTAAAGGGAATTTAGTCCTCTGCATGCAGGATATAAATTAAAGGTGTAATCGTTCATGCATGAACTGCCATGGTCAGCAAGGTCTGTTTTCAAAAATAGCAAAAACAATGGAGGACCACACCATTCGACTGAAATTATCAGGATGATAGTGAGCGTTTCACTTAAAACAAGATGTACGGGGCAAGTAAATTATGACATTATTTTACTTTATTGTTATGAACAACTCTGAAAATACAAATTTGTCAATAAAACAGGGCCAGGTTATGAGAGCATCATCATACTGGTCTGCAACGTTCTCGCCAGGCCCTTTTCGCGTGGCGGCACCACCACGCGTAAATTACAAGCTCACTCTTGCGCCACGCGTAAATTACAACCGCAATTATGCGCCACGCGTAATTGTATGTATTGCAAAAAAAAAAATCACGCACGAGCTCTGATATGATCGAGAGCTAGCTAGCGCGCGAGCGACAAACAGACATGATGACATATACACGCGCCGTGCGATATGATCCCGATATATATGCAACGCATGTTAGATTATATCTGCTTCGCTTCGATGTAATAAAACCGTCCATGCATACGCAGTGCATTGCATCTTTGATTGCATGCATGCAGTGCATGCATACAGTGGTAACGTCGAGTCTACTGTTTTGTACACGTCACGAACGGCGAGCGCGCGGAATCGAGTAATGCACGTAGGTATGATATGGTACTCAGCTACTGTATACTCGGGGCGCGCGTGCGGCCACCGTTGCGTCGTGTATATTGTACGTACCGGTACATATTCTGTGTTGTATTTTGGGCGCGATATATCTGCATGCAACATGTCCAGATATAATGTGCATGCACGTACATATCAGCTGATCATTATGATCCATGCATGTCACGTCGGTCTAGATCTAGCTAGCTGTGCGCGATTGCGACGGGATATTATCTGATCATCAGTAGCTCGATTAGTGCTCCAAATAATGCAGCTTTCGCTACCCGGCTGGCTATTAGTATTACATCGATTGATTTCTATTTTATTTGATTCATTTTCCAAATGACTTACAGTGGTACAGTATAAATAAAATAAATCAAACAAACTTCAGTGCGTGTACGACTGTACGGATAATTGGAGTTGAGACTTGAGACTAAAGAGTAACGCCTAACAGGTTCTAAACAAACACTAATTACCAAACTTCTGAATCATGCATGAGAATATTGATAATGAGAATCGGAATAGGACAAATTATGATCGACAGTGTAAATGTCAACAATTGTATTTGAAATATGCCTCATCAGTTATCTACATCGTATATACTAGTCTATATAGATCGTCCTTCTCCCTATTTTCTTCTCCCTATTTTCTACCCTATTTTCTTTCCTTGGGAATTATAACTGTCTCTTTGCTCAGGTGATGAAACTATGCCGTCAATCCGTCATGATGCTGATTAATGTTATCGATCACACATTCAAATATTCAATATCACAACCATGATCACAACATCAACACATCTCACGTCACAAGGGACGAACATCATTGAAAAGTGATATGGATAATGTCATAATGAAACAACTAAACATTTTCTAAATTGTGTTTTTTTTTGTAACTGTAGTTGTCTTTATTTCAAAGTCAAACATTCATCCTTCGCACCGTGACCATGATACATCTAGTCCTTCCAAGGAAGTTTTCCAGCCTTGTTCTCCTCATGATTAAGAAACGATGACAGGCTTGACTCGTGCAAAGAAACTCTGAAACTCGGCTGTAATATAATGAAACCGTTGAAACACCTTATGAAATACTATCTATCTTATGACAAGTGAAACAAATATATTACTTTACGCAACCCTGACAGCGGATGACTCCGTGTACTGAACAGTATCTAGAGTCTAGACTCGGCTTTAATTAATAAAACTGAGCCATTTATCTTAGACTTAATTAATTGACACTGACTAAGTTCATTACTTCCACGAAAATAATGTTTACATGGTGTCCGCAGCTTTGATTTCATAAAGATAAATGACCGGACAATATCAACAGCACAAAAATTGACTAGACATGTTTTAAAAGACCAGGTTCCCGTTGCAGAAAAAGATACAATCGATGGTCAGTTACACTAATCGCAAGTCAGATCATGTGGTCTACAAGTTTCTGACTTACGATCAATCGTAACTTACGATCGATTGTATCTCTTTCTGCAACGGGACCCAGATACTATATCATATAGTATAAATAATGATTTATGTTGTGTCGTATCAGCAATGCACAATTGTTTATAGAACCCCACCTTATATGTGAACCAGTCAAACAGCCCCATCTTAATTCGTATACTACCTACTGTGTTTGAGGAAGTTGGTAACACGGTCCCATTAAATAAAACTTGCTTAGAATGCTATAGTGGATCTCTCATATCTTGGTTTATTCATATTAACATCAAAAGCATCAGGTTTTTCTTCAAATTTAATGTTTTTCAAGCTAATATATTTACGAATGAAGTGTTCAGAATATCTACGGGATATAGCCGTTTATAAAGTTAGTAATATGAGCAAGCGAATATCACATTGTTTTTTGCTATCCTCTCCAGCCATCTCGGTCCCAAATCATCCAAATGATGTTAAATTTTTAAACATACTTTGTGGACATATCAGATTACAACCAGTACACATTTAAAAATAATCACTAATCACTTTTTTGTTTATAAACTTACTACCGATTTAAAGGGCTGAATAGAGGGCGCTACACACCAGCGGTGCTACTCGGTAGTCGGTACACACACTATTCAATAATATGAGAGAAAAACTGAGTGTCAATTTGAAACTTCGGAGCACACGATTCTAATGACATAATAAACTTAAGATCATCAAAATCGGTTCTGCTATGTAGCTGAAATATCCTTAAACATACGCATTTTTAATGTGTGTGGCCACCAAATAAATCTAAAATTTTGAACCAGTCCGTTATTTTTTGTCTTAAATGCTTTGTCTTTCAAAAAAATATCAAGAGGCTTTAAAATACTTGTTGATTGTCTATCTATCTAATCAGTATTTATATTAAACATCACATGCGCAAATGTGTGCAGTATTTAATTTAAAATGGTTTAAACCACTCAGCTCTTTAATAGAGAGCGACTTTTTGAGTTGTAAAGGCCTTTTTTATGTTATCAGCCTACAACCGTTTTACTCATTGATTTGTTAACAGTTGGGTCAATCCACGTCAAATCAACCGGTGGGTGTCACCCGACCCCCTTCGATTTTGCTAAAATTCGCACCAATTGTTCCCCCAAGTGTCTGACGGAAAACCCCGAAATCTTTTGCCCCGAAGTCATTCGGTTGCTAAGTTACGGCCGCGCCTAGCAACCAATGCGCGGTCAAACCGTTTCTTCTTTAAAATTTTGGCCATTTTTGATTATCTGCTGTAGCTAAAATTGAAAAGCCAGAGCTCTCAATGTCTGGAAATTGGAAGAATTTTGTCATCTCTACAAGATGTATTCATTATGTCGCGGGTCGAGTTTTCGTTTTCGCGTACGAGGTCACCGAAAATGGCTTTAAGCGAAAAATTAAAGTTTTTTTAAGCATGTTTGGATGCCCATAGCTTAAAAATTAATAGATATTTTGCTCTAATCTTTTAGAGTATAAAAGACCTTCACTTCCTTTACAGATAAAAAAAAAATGAGTGTGATTGTTCAAGTCGTTTTCGAGTAAAGCGCCCTCAAAGTTTGGATTTTTCAAAAATGCACCAAGTTCAAGGTCAAAGGTCACCCTTAGTCCTATCCGGGATCTTCACCAATTTTTGTGTACTGACAGATATTTACCTATATTTTCAGGGGTTACCAAAGAAATTTTGCTACCGGAACGTTTAATGGCTTAATTACGCTAACGAAAATGGTCGTAAACAACCCGAAATACTCAAAATTGCCATATAATTGGCTTTAGGGCATATTTTGTATCTCTCTCACACGCAATACAAAAATTTATAAATACTGTTCTTCAGGGAATTGGCAGACATTCACCTATATTTTCATGGGTTAGCAAAACAAAATTGCTACCGGAACGTTTAACGGCTTATTTACACTGACGAAAATGGCCGTAAACACACTGAAACGTGTTAAATAGCCATATAATTGGCTTTAGGGCATATTTTGAATCTCTCTCACACGCAATATAAAAGTTTATAAATACTGTTCTTCAGGGAATTGGCAGACATTCACCTATATTTTCATGGGTTAGCAAAAAAAAATTGCTACCGGAACGTTTAACGGCTTATTTACACTGACGAAAATGGTCGTAAACACACAGTAACGTGTTAAATAGCCATATAATTGGCTTTAGGGCATATTTTGAATCCTTCTCACACGCAGTACAAAGGTTTATAAATACTGTTCTTCAGGGAATTGGCAGACATTCACCTATATTTTCAGGGGTTAGCAACAAAAAATTGCTACCGGAACGTTTAACGGCTTATTTATACTGACGAAAATGGTCGTAAACACACTGAAACGTGTTAAATAGCCATATTACAGGCTTTAGGGCATATTTTGAATCCTTCTCACACGCAATACCAAAGTTTATAAATACTGTTGATGTTCTTCAGGGAATTGGCAGACATTCACCTATATTTTCATGGGTTAGCAAAAAAAAAATTGCTACCGGAACGTTTAACGGCTTATTTAGACTGACGAAAATGGTCGTAAACACACTGAAACGTGTTAAATAGCCATATTACGGGCTTTAGGGCATATTTTGAATCTTTCTCACACGCAATACAAAAGTTTATAAATACTGTTCTTCAGGGAATTGGCAGACATTCACCTATATTTTCATGGGTTATCAAAAAAAAATTGCTACCGGAACGTTTAACGCCTTATTTAGACTGACGAAAATGGTCGTAAACAGTACTGTGTGTTTACGACCATTTTAGCGAAATTTTAGCGAAATCGAAGGGGGTCGGGTGACAAAATGTCTGAAAATTGGTTGATTTGACGTGGATTGACCCAGTTATACTTTTTGAGCATGGCGAGTTTATAATTAGTTTGTAAACATTTCAATTCGATCAAAAGTTTCCTCTCTTTACTCAAACTCAACTATCCCCAAATCAGCTTGCCCCAAAGTACCCTTTTAAGTTGACACAAATAATTCATTATTTTCAGTTTTCCACGTGATCTACAATGTTCACATGGTGTTCGAACTTGGACTCATAGAGTGAACCGTCTATTCCCGATCTCATTCCATTCGCTGCATGCGTTTTCAAAGATCTACCATGATTCATCATGTTCACATGGTGTCCGAACTTGAACTCATAGAGTTAACCGTCTATTCGCGATCTCATTCCATTCGGTGCATGCTTCTTCAAAGAACGCGGTTGACAGTTCGTCGTACGACGGGCCTTCAACCACGATCCACATTACGGGGAGGAGGAGTGTCGAAAGTCGGTTCCTGGCCTTTGTCTTGACCCTTGCCAAAGCCGAGAAGCCTCGCTCACAGTCTAATGAAATTGAAACAAGAGAAGGTAACATTTAGAATGTTTGTACCATAGGCCTATAACTTAGTTTTCTGTCATGGTCCGTGTCTCTGCGTTTTTCTACATTCAATATTTTTTTTGCAGATACGTGTGTGATTATTTGCAAAGCAAACCAGCGATTAAATTTCGCAATTCTATATGACTGATATTACGATAACTATTGTCATGCTGGTCATACTTGTTAACTTTTAATCAATCATTATCATTTAATATGAGCTTTATTAATTTTGCATTCTTCACTGTATAATTGTTCATAATATATCTATAGCGCATTTTTTAAATTTATGCATTTATCGATTCTCTTACTCTTTAGTCGGCCTCGCTCCCCGCTCGACTCGAGCTCGCTCGATCAACCCAGGGGGTCGTCGGCGCGTGAGTTGTTTCTTGTTTAATAACTATTGCTGTTTTGGGTCGGTACCGTCGGTTTATGATATCAGTCCAGACCTAGCAATGTATACGTTCATTAACTGAGTCACTAGTGATAACAACATAAATATTTGAGGGTTTGTGAACCGCGTATCTGACGATATTTTATCATTATAGTACCAAAGAGATGTGATTTTATCCTTTGAAACATGGTCAAGTGATTGGCTTCCGCGCTACGCGCGGGAGGGGGGCACATCCCCCCTCCCGGCCCTCCCCCCTGCGCACGCTTCGCGTGCGCGATCGGCGCTGTCGCGCCGATAAAGTCGGACCACGCGAAAATTTCCCGACATGTTAGGCTATGCTTTTGCGCCACGCGTAATTTTTTTCCTGGCGAAAACGCTGCTGGTCTGTATTAGAGGCATGAAGCTTGTCTGTTTCTGTGTGTTCTGTGCAATTTTAACCATAGTTATCTAGAGAAATGCCATGTTAAAGACTGCCCAACTGTTTGACCAATGGTGACATCAGGTTTTGAAGATCTTTGGACTACGGTAGCATTCTTGAGAAAAATGTATACAATTTTTCATGCTGAAATAAGGGCACACACTGTGGTTTCGACTAATACACCTTTACCATGGAATTCCCCATTTTGTTACTTTTGGATGAAAATAAAACCTATAACGTTCACAATTTGTCTTCATTTATAAAAAATAAAAAAAAGTCACATTTGTATTGAACAATTATGCCATGTCATGAATATAGCGTTTTAGATTATGCTCATCAACATTTACATGGTTGAGTGGATGTTCCATTTTTGCTATTTTTGAAAACAGACCTTGTTGTGGTTAGTTGACCGTGAACAGTCATGCATGACTGATTTCATCTGGATTGTATGCCAATATTGAAGAGGGCCATTTTATCTTTAATTTGATATACAATATCATATATTTTATCGTAAATGAATATGAAATATTTGGTTTGATACAAGTGTCCAGTTTCTTTTTTTGCGGAGTATACATGTTTTCATTATTTTAACTTCAGCTCATATTAGCACGTGCCCGGGGCAAGTAAAAATTGATGTCGGGCAAGTACAATTTCATAAATGGTCTAGTTTGGTTGCCCGACTGGGCAACTAAATTTTTGATCAACGAGGAGAGAATAATGTAATTCTTCATGCGTAAATCTCAGCCAGAAGTAAGTGGGCAAGTAAGTTTTCTGTTTGGGCAAGTAAAAGTTGAAAAGTTATGATTCTGCTTGCCTGAACGGGCAAGTAGAAAAAAATGTTAGTGTGGAGGCTTGTATTAGCAAATATTAATCAGATTGTAATTCACCCATCCAACTGTTTTTGCACATGACAATAAAGCTATCGAGTATGATTGCCTACATTAAAATAAAAGATATATCAGTGCTCGAAATTAGCACAGGCCTGCTGGCCCAGGGCCACTCAAATTAGCTTCTGGCCACCAAATTTCATTGATCCTGATTTCTATTGGCCAATCAGGCAACCAAATATATATAACCAATTATTATGTTTTTAATTTGTTTTGGACCATTCAATATTCTTAGTATTGCTGTTGGTTAACCTTCACATTCAACACTCATTTTGTAATGTACTGGAGTATTTATTTGTTGTCATAGCAATACAATTTATTTATTTTTTGTTTTTTTTGTCATACATGTATTCGACTGTACATACTATATATATTTGATAAAGAGATCAATATATTAAAGGATATACATACTGTACACAAGTTCTCCAAGTGTCATTTTTGTGATTGTGCTTTAATTTTTTCCAGGGATATATAACTAGTTAAACATACTTTTTTTTCACTGAACTGCTGGATTTGTACAGAGCTAATATGAATCCATTTGTGACCGGCTATAGCAAATCTGGCACTTGTCGGTAAATCATGTTTTGAAGAAATTGGCACTCAATGTGTGTAAAATTGAAACAATCATATCTTCGCCAATTATTGACCAATAAGTTAGAACAAAGCATCAAATGGAAGCTTGTGATGAGGCCACGGGCGTAGACATGACATTGATACCCATTCAAGTGGGGGGGGGGGATGATCTATTCATTCATCCCCCCCAGTTGAATAGGTATTACGTAACTCGCTACGCCCGTGGATGAGGCCGTTCTAATGGTATGCAAATCTACATTTAGATTTTTAGCGACAAGTGCAGGGTTTTGCTATAGTCGGTCACATTTGTTTTGTGTTCGTGATGCATGCATGCATTTTGTGAGGGCTCTGGTAAAGTCAGACTCTTTTGGGCAAAAATCAAAATGGACTTTTTATACTAATTGAAGGAACTCACAATGAGCTTTCATTCGTTTTATAAACATCATAAAAAATGAAAACTTTCAGTATGATTATGGTCACCTAATTTGCTGATGTGTGAAAATTAATACATGCATATTTGTCTAACTTTGAAAGCCAATTTCCGCAAAACATGAGTCGACAAGCCGACAAGAGCCTGGTTTTGTCACAGCCAGCCACAATAAAGATATAGGTAAAGAAAATTATTAATAAGTTAAAAACAAATTTTATTTGGCTCAGATGAGAAGCAAGACAGAGTAATAGGGAGCTACTGACAAAAGCATGCATATATAATTATGTCTGTGTGTTTTGGTTGCGTCTGTGCATTTGTGCAATTAGTGTAGCTCATGCAATGGACCGAGTGCCATATCTGGACACTGTTTATGACACTGTTCAAGTGCACATAAAATGTAGTGTGTGTGTGTGTAAGAGTGTGTGTGCAGCAGTTTGTATGTGTGTATATGAACGGCTTAATTCCTAAAGGGGCACTAATTTCCATAAAAAATGAGTTAACGATATCAGCATATTCGAAAGTGGGGGGGACATCGTGAGGGAGCGAAGCGACCGAGTGGGAGGGGGTGTCCCCCTGCCACAGTAGGGAGCTTTTGCACTTTTGGGCTTGAAATTGTGCGATTTGGTGCATATCTGAGAATGAAATCTATGGATCAAACATACATAATGTATATACTTATGAACAAAAAGTGGGGGGGGGGAGGGGGGGGGGGGGATGTCCCCCCTGTCCCCCGCCTGTTGACGCCCATGAGCGCATTAATAAGCTACGTAGCTATCTAGAAATCTGAATTTTAGGACGAATTACGTTGGTCAGTTGGTGCGCTGTGTGTATGTGTGTGCCCTCTTGTGGGTGTTGGTATTTGCGTTGTGTCGGTATGTGCCTTTATAACTATGTTGGTCAGACTCGTTATTGGAGGGGCAAATAATTTTTTTTCTTTTATTTTTTTTTGGGGGGAACGTGTTAGTGAGGGGCCGGGACTTTTTCTTTCCAACGTTTGGTGTAGAGAACAGCAAAATGCTTTTATGCAGGACCAGGCCCATGCAATCCCCCCCCCCCCCCTCCCCCCTCCCCTCAAAACAAAAAGAAAAGAAGGTCCACTTTTAATCGGTCTCGGGTCCACTTGTTATCGGTCTCGGCCATCTAGACTAGTGGTCTGGGGCAACAATCGGTCTTGTTGAGCCCCGCCCTCCCCCTGCTTTCACTAAACCAGTGTCGATATCGGTCCCGTTTTTGTAAATTATGCACCCTGTTTTTGAAAATCCTGGCGATGGGACTGAGGACAAATTTTTCAGATTGCATGGACATGCAATTGCAAAGTCACTCTGAAAGATGAGGGCCTGTAAAAAGTTAAAGGGGATGCGCCCCCCCCCCCCCCCCCCCCCCAACCCCCACCTCAGTGCAGGGCCCTGCCCCATTATAAGGGGGCTTAATTTGTGTAGAGTTTATGTATATATCTACCAACATTCATCAAAATGATTCTCCTCCTAATCCCCCCCCCCCCACCCCCGCCTAAAAAAATAACAATAACAGCAACACAAATTACAATAGTTACAAACAAAAAAGAAACGGTCACGGTAGCAGACTACAGTCAGCTTTTACTATACAAATATACACTGTAAACGTCTCTGTGTCATATAAACAGCCTTGCGCTTTAAGCGGAGCGCAAATGCACGTACTATGTACGATTATATTATCAGCGTTGAAATGTTGATGGGCTTATGCAGTGCAACGACAGTGATTGCTGAATGCTGGCAATTTCGAACGCGAATATTTGTTGACATTCGACATTTGGGAGGGTGAAATGGACGAAGCTACTTTGGAGGCGACTATAGATGCATACAAGCAACAGGTTAGTATTTACCGTTTGTAATTTGAGTCTACTTTTGTTTTATTTAACCCATGTTTGTGATCTTGTTTCTGAATGTAAATTTTGCAAGTCCCACATATTTAATTCTGTGTAATGCGTAGTTAGTGTAAAATGTTTATTTTTTGGTTTTGTTTTAGTCTGCAGCTGACAGTGGATATTTACACATCTACACTGTAAGATGGTTCTGTATATACATACAGTAACCATTTACCTTACACTAGTGCTTATCGTGGTCGAAGCTACCTTTCCGATTTTTCTCTCTTACATACCTTCTCTTTCTCACTTCTTTTGCGCTCCAGCTATATATAGTTGCATAGTGCAACATTTGATCATTTTTTATTATACAAATTTTAATCAAAATACGTTCTGCTATGCTCACCAAATCTGCATTTTCAGCGGCAAAATTTTGGTGCGTCCGTCTTCCTTCGGGAATTGGCAGGAAAAGGCCGACTGTACACGCGCCAGCTATGGCTGGCTATGGCATAACATGTAAACATGAAAGTTCGTTCAACTAGTCTTTTACAAGGCGTAATCATTTAGTCACATGAATGTATGTTGGTAGCAGAGCGTGATGACATTGGTTCACATAATTACGGCGTTAATAGTCAACGTCTTGATGGAAGATCAACATCCGATCTCGAATGGTCGACACTCGAAGAGAGTGCACAGTAGCAGCGTCACGTAACTAAACATCGCTATGCAATGCATTGTGTCGCATGTACGTAATTGCAGCGTAGCGAGCGCACTCGGACACGAACCAGAAAAAACCGAGTCGCCATTACAACACAGTCAGCATGCTAGAAACGGGTATTCACGTCGACGTTAACGCTAAATGAGGTAAATTTACACATTTTGGACAAGAATTTTCATTTTGAAAGTTCCATCTGGAGTGAAATGGTGAGTTAATGCATAAAACAAATATATTAGCGCCTGATTGTGATCGATAATGGTGATGATGCTGCTTACTGAAGTAGCATGATTTTGTGTAAGATGTGGTGCATGTCAACAGCACGTTCGAACACGTAAGTGAATGGCGATGAGTGTATGTGTGGATATTTAGTTAATTATTTTGTGTGTGTGTGTTTTAACTATAATCGAGCACTAATATGAATAACTGTGATCAGCGCCGTACGAAGTACGGCGCTGTGACGACGAGACGTTAAAAAAATTTGAGAAATTTTGCGACGGGTGGTTTCAACAACTTTACATCTATTATTATTATTTTTTTTTAGTTTTAGACATGAATTAAACCTTCAACCTACCTTGCATGCTATTTAATTTGTTGCAAAAGAATGATAACTTACCTCAAATTGATGATGATGATGATGATGACTGTTATATTCTTCGTTTTTGTTCGCTGCATGCAATGTCAGGTGACCGAAAACTCGTCGGCAATGCATGCTGGGATAGGAGGTATTCCGCGCGTAAGTGGCGATCGGTTGACTAATACAATAAGCCAGGGACTGTATGTACCGTACTCACATGTACCGTGTACAGGGGTGTATCGCGCACGCAGAATTAAATAGATCAATCGCTGTACAGAACGCGCGCACATCCAGGCTCGTACGCCAAAGTTTGACCTGCGACCTCGCGCATTGCCGACAAGTTTTCGATCACCTGATATTGCATGCAGCGAACAAATTCGGATACCATTTTCGTCACTTCCGTAATCTTGCCAGTTTTATAGTAAATTTCAGTATAAATAAAACGAATGGAGCATCAGACATTTTACGATTTGGATCATTGATGTCCATGCATAACATAATTCGTAAGTATGAACCGAGATATGTTATTTAAAGTATGATTTTGTGTTTTTTTTTATAAGTGTGTTTGCCGTTAAAGCCTATAAAGTGTTACCCATCACGGTATACACACCTCGGTATGCCAGGCGCCGTACGGTTAGGTTATAATATGAATACCGTAAAACTCTGTGTATAAGGCGCACCCCCAACTTTCTAAAAAAAAATTTAGACACCCTGTAGTGCTGTTAGAATAGTTACATCGCTGGTCTAGGGCATATCAAGGGCTTAATGTCAATTGTAGCCTTCATCATATATACATTTTTTTCACATACAAAATAGTGGTTAGTACAAAAATTGCACACATTGAGCAATAACACTGGTGCTCATAAATATTCATATTCTTATTCATGAATATTCATAAGCACTTATACTCATTCAATATATGCAATTTTCTTAATTAACTAACAACTATTTTCAATTATGAGCAAAATTTATAACCACTGGTTAGATAATTGCATATATAATGAGTACCTGCTGCTCACGAATGTATGAATATTCATTAGCTGCAGTATTTGCTTAATAAACTTGCAATTTTTAAATTTGTAACCAATATTTGTTTTGTGTGAAAAAGGTATATGTTGCTGAATGCTACAACAGACAGCAAGCCCTTGTCATGCTCTGCACCAGTGTAATATGCATTGAACATGACTACAGGGTGTCCCCAAACAAATTTCTTTAAAAAAAAAAAAAATTTAATAATTTTTTTTTTTTTTTTTTTTTTTTTTTGCTGTTGCTATACCTGTGTATAAGGCGCACCCCCGACTTTGAAATTTGTTCCGACTTTGAAATTTGTTCCGACGGAAAAAAGTGCGCCTTATACACGGAGTTTTACGGTAAGTATGAACTTGTCATACCAACATTCTTGAAAGAGAATGATAAAATTGAATGGCTGGTAAGTTATATTTGAAATTGAATGAAGTGCTTAGCCTGGCTTAGTTATATTCATTATTGCAATTAACCAGTTCCCTTACTTAACTCTGACTTAAGTTTCAGATTATGAAATCTCCATAGACTTTGTACACAACCCATCCGGGCCGGTTCCCGTAGGCAATGGGTTAAGTGCTCCAGCAGATACACATGCATGCCAAGGGCAAGGAAGGAAACTCGACAATTATGTTCTTGAATCTATAAAAAGAAGATCTCAATATTGGAGTCGTCAATGGAAATTTTAGTAAATTGGCAATTAAAGTGATCTTTATTTACTTCAGCCTTCATAAGATTTTTCCCAAAGTAGTATTCGAGATTTTAATTATCTATCAATATAAATAATTATTAGATTATTTTGAATGGTGTGTGATAGTTTCATGGGAAATGAACTCTGTTTACCTAGTGAAAATTGATGTAATATTTGATTTTACTACTGAATGCATTTCATAGAGTCATAAAAAAATCAAAAACAATTGTATTCGTCTGTCGCCATATGAGCAAAACTGTGAAAGCTCCAAGTGATTTCATTAAATTTCACAGAATTAATAAACAAATAAAACTTTTAGTCTTTTTGACTTTGTCTTTTTTCAGCTTCAGCAAATTGAGACCGTTCTGCAGAGCGCTGGCTCAAAAGGTCTGGATGATCTTCTCCAGCTACAGAAAGATCTGAAAGAAGTGATTGAGCTCACACAAGGTAAAAACTGCGGCTATGTTACTGCCTCTTCCCAAGTACCGTAAACCAGGGATCGGTGACTTTTGACTTTGGGCAGTTTTTGAGAAAGATTCCTTGAGCCTCACTTACTTGAACAAATTTCTTTTTTTTTAAATATATTCTTATAATCTTCAGAAATGCATTCAAGTAGGTAAGTAAGCTCTTGTTTGCTCTTTCTTTCTTTCTTTCTTTCTTTCTTTCTTTCTTTTTTAAATGAAATATTATTGATAATCTTCACCTACATGTATTGCCCTGAGAAAGAGACATGCAAATTAATCTTTGGAAAATGTTTATGAGGCAACAACATTTAAACAAACTTCTTTGTATTTCTCTGAGATAACATTTCACCTACATGTATTTCTTTTCTCATCCCAAAGGGAGTCTGCTCTCTTTACAGAAGAGCAAAATTTTCAGCTAAATTAATAGAATAAGAGCATGTATCTGATTTGGGTGTCAAGAAATAAATTTAAAAATAGCAAACAAGGTTCATTTGTTCTTGTCTCTTTAATCAGATCAAGATAAAAGATACAGTTCCTAAATAAAGTGTTTCCATCTCTCGATGGCTGCGATGACCGTCTCATTAATGAGGGACAGGTCATCATCAGTGCAAGCTAGATGCAAATAATGTACAAATAAATGTACAAATAATGTACAATTAAGCAAACAATCTACAAATAATGTATTTAAATTTGTATTAAGTACTGATGATTGTTTTGTGTATTTCTCTATATAACATGTCTCCCTCTCCTTTCTAATCCCAAAGGGAGTCTGCTCTCTTTACGTAAGAGCAATCTGCTGAGCTACATTGATGATATTAGCGATCCTTCAAGCAAGCAAAGTAATGGGAATGCGGATGAGAATGCTGCAGAAGAAAAGTCTAGTGCCCCAGATTTCGATGAAGAGTTTGCAGCATTTCAGGTAACGCTCCTCAACTGTTTTAGATTTGTGTAAAATCCAAGTGTTTCATTTAAGACCAATTATTTGTATGTGGTCATAAAAAATGTTGCATAGTATATATTCCATAATTATGTTGTATGTTCACTCTAATACAAAATACCTCTCTGTGTGCAAATTACAGGCTGCAATAGCTGATGAAACAGGAACACCTCCAACTGCCGAAAACAGTTCAGCAGCTTCCAAACATTCTCCAACCCAGTCAAGAGATGACGATGGTGGCAACAGCGAAGACGAAGATGAAGATGATGATGGTGAAAGTTTGGAAGGCATCGCAGGAACCAAGTGTAGCATCGTTCACAGACACGAGTGGGGCGGCCAGCAAAGACAGAATGCTGTTGTCTTCTCAGTTGAACCTCCGTCTCCTGATGATGATGAGGTAGGAGGAAGAGGGAGTATGAATGAAGAGATTGATGGGGTGGGGGTAGTGGTGGTGGTGATGATGATGATACATTCGATGTGGATGATTGTGATGATGATGGTGATAAGTTAGAATTACCCAAATTGATTTGTCTTCCCATTATTTGTTAATTTTGTAACATGATGATGATGATGATGATGATGATGATGATGATGATGACTATAACAACGATGATGGTGATGATGATGATGGTGATAAGTGGGAATTACCAAAGTTGATTTGTCTTCCCATTATTTGTTAGTTTTGTAACTTGATGATGATGGTGATAATGTTCTTTAAAATAAACAAGAATACTTCTGCTGTACTCCAGGAAAAAATGACAAATAAATTAGCATCTTGCCTTATTTTTAGGGCTCCTTGTATAATTAAGTTCCGAATTATATAATATTCTTTAATTAGATAAGTTATACAAAAGTTTGTAACTCTTGCATTTCTTGCCAGGTCCAAGTTCGCATCCTGTTCTGCAATCCTACTAATGCATCCATGAAGCCATGTCCTTTCTACTTCAAAGGAGAGTGCCGATTTGATGAAGAGGAGTGCAGGTAATGGTTTATGCTTTCATTTAATCAGTTTGTCATTTTCCTAAACAAAATTATTGCAGGTTATCTTTTTTTTCTGTTTTAGTTTTGATTTAGTTTTGATTTTCCTTATTGCAAAAGTTTGTGAAAGATATATTAGATTTGTAGTATTTAATTTCTTGCATTATGGTACAAAACATGTAGGTTGTACATTTTGTTGATTTATTATTAAATACAGTATTGTATATTTGATTGCTTCCTATGTCTAATGATCCCAATATTGGTGAATCTGAGGATGCAAGCATTCAAATGAATTATAATTATTTACATGAAAGTTCATTTGTAGATGACAGCCACAAATTTTGCAGGTAAATATTTGTATTGTGATCAAAAGTTAAAAATTAATATCTTATAATTATTTACATTAATAATTTTTGTAATTTCAGATTTTCACATGGTCATGTTGTCAAAGTTTCTGAACTGGTGCCTTTCCAGGAGGTAGATATGAGGTGAGGAATCTGAAGAGTGCTCAACAGAAATGAATTGATTAAGAAGTTACTCTCAAGTGCATTTCTTGTACAGAGGTCAGGGGGTGTTTCGCAAAGATCCTAAGTTGAACTTATCTCTAAGTTGGACTTAACTATTATGGAAAGCCATTTGTAGCCTTAGATTAAAACATGTTCCAAAGCCGGAATGCAATTAGTTTACACTTTCATAAATTATACATCAAGAACATGAAATCTGCATATAATAGAAAATATCACTTATTTGTATCACAATTTTATGCCTTTTAAAAGAAATTTTACAAAATGAATTCAAGGGAACCAACGGCTTTCCATACTTTCTATAAAGTCCAACTTAGAGTTAAGTTCAACTTAGGATCTTTGTGAAACACCCCCCTGATTGGCTTGTGAAATATGACTTGAGAACAAGAAAACTTTGGTGTATCTCAAAACATCAAATACAGCCAAACTTGCCTGTAAAGTTTGCTCAATGGGCAGGTGGTCTTTATAGACAGTATCATATACCATGTAAACTGCTTGCAAGGGAAACAAAAAAGTATTGTTCTTTATAAGCAGGTGGTATTTATAGACAGAAAATACGAAAATACGAAAATACACCGCGCTGGTGGACTGTACCAAAACGGAAGAAGAAGAAGAAGACAGGTTGTCAGGAGAGCAGGTTTGACTGTATATTGATATAGTTAACATGCCTATACTTTACTTTAGTGACCACTGTATATACATTTTGATTGGCTTCTCACAGCATCTTTATTGTTCAATGTCTCCACCCCCTTTCTCAGCTGTATGCATGTGTTTGTATTATGTCTATATATTATTATATTCTTTATGTATCCTTGTAATTTAGCCTCTGAAGAAGATTCTACTAGGATGGAAAATGTAGGCCTTATATTGACTCTCATTTTATTACACAGGCATTATTATATTACATGTAGATAAGCAGTTTTCAACAGTATTTTTGCATCAAAAACATTTGTTTTAAACATTCCGACAAATAAACTTGTTTGTAAATTAGTCTGTAAGATATAATAAAGGCCATTTTAGCGTAACCTGAATTGCACTCAGTTTTGTTCATCTTTTATGTAGTTAGCTGCAGTAATGGAGCCCAAATATATATATGTCAATGCTAGGGGACGATATAAGATCAAGATATGTATCAAATAACAATAATTACCTGATTGGGTTGGTTATGTGCAATAATTTCTGATTTTCAACTACCATAGTCAGCTGAAGATAAATGTGTGGCCAAGTATGAGGATGATCTATTGTATCCTGTGATAGTACAAAAAACATGTGTGACATTTTATTTGTTCACTTATTTCAGGTAATACTTTTGCTTCCTCCTCTGTTTTTAGAGGTTTTAGAAGTTAGAGTCCAAGTGCGTGGCCAAGTTTGAGGATAATATATGGTATCCTTCGGAAGTAACAGACATAGATCCAGATATACATCAAGTGACCCCGGGGGGGGGTCTGTCCTCATTGAAAGGGGGTATCATGCGTGACTAAGAAAACAAGTAATTAGGGTGGTTTTTTACGATCAGGCGAGATACTCGAGTATCTCGAATAGGGTCTCAAAATCACCCAAAATCAGGAAAAAGGGTATCTTTTTTAGGCTGATAAATTACTCGTTTAGGGTCTCAAAAAGATGAATTACTCGTTTAGGGTCTCAAAAACTCAGCTTACTTGCTTAGGGTATCAAAAATAGTTATCACTTGCTTTTAATAGGGGTTTACAAAAAAAAGATTACTTGCTTATAGGGTATCAAATATAGTTATGACTTGCTTAGGGGTTTAAAAAAAATTGATTACCTGCTTAGGGTATCAAAAATACTTGCTTAGGGGGTTACAAAAATTGATTACCTGCTTAGGGTATCAAAAATACTTGCTTAGGGGTTTACACAAAATTGATTACTTGCTTAGGGTATCAAATTACCGATAATCATACTTACTTAGGGTGTATTTTTTGCACCACGCAAATACTCATTTAGGGTGCTTTTGGCAAGTCCTTGGTCACGCATGATACCCCCCTTTCTATGAGGACAGACCCCCCCCCCCCCCCCCCCCCCCCCCCCCCGGGCAAGTGACAGCCTAGAGTAAGATGGAATCACATAGTTCTAACGATCTTTTTATTTTATTTTTCTGCTTTACAACTACCATAGTCAACTGAAGTTAGAGTCCAAGTGCATGGCCAAGTATGAGGACGATATATGGTATCCCGCGGAAGTAATAGACATAGATCCAGACACACATCAAGTAACAGTTTGCTTCGAGTCGTATGGAAACTCCTCGACCCTGAATATCCAAGATATATTACCTTCGAGTAAGTATATGTTTATAATGTACGACAAAAATGTTCCGAACTACCCAATGGACTGACCAAACCAGGTCAAGTGTTGATTTATTAAACAAAAATTAAATTAAAAATAACCCTTTCTATCTTTAAAATGGAATTGTATTTCGGGAGAAGTGCTAAACTCATAGCAGATTTATGATTACTTTTTTTCATACAAATTAACTTTCATGTAGTTACTCCTATAGGGTCATGATATTTCCACATGTACAATTTTCCTTCATTAATTTAAATTCAATTTAACAAAGATGTTATCAAATATTTTGACATTTAATTACAAGCTTTAAAGTCTGAAAATGGTTTCGATATGGTACAGTAGAGTTGCAGAAATATGATGATCAACATAATTTTTTTTTTTTTATCGAGAACAGTTCAACTAATCTAAATGATTGATAATTAAGAGTATAATTTAATATTGTAATAGGTACACAGGATGAATCCAGCGATGAAGACTTTGACCAGGACGATGACGACGGCAGTAGTAGCGAGCTCAGTGACCGCGACACCCCATCAACATCTTCAGCGTCTCGCATCGGTGGCGACGTAGCAACGAGTAGGGATGAGGATGGAGAGGAGCGGGATGAGGAGAAGGATGGGGTGGATGTTCTGTGGATGCCCTCCAGACCCTCCCGTAGGCTGGGGGAGTGGGAAGCGCACACCAGGGGCATCGCATCCAAACTCATGGCAAAGATGGGTTATGAAGTTGGGTGAGACATAAAATTATACATTATTTTGTAATTTAATTCACTAAAAGGACTGTTTACATCATAATATTTAGTAGTGCCTCTTTGGAACAGCTGTCTTAATAAGACAGATTTACTTTGTTGTATTTATAGCTTTAACAAGGAATGAAGATTGAGAAGAAGGATGATGATGAATGGATGGAGGATGAGATGGGATAAGAGGAGAAACGGAGTGAGGGGACAAAGAGTGGAAGAGGTGGGGAAAGGGGAAGGAGGCAGTTCTAGGGGTTAAGGGGAAATATACAATCTTGGATACAGGAAGAGGAGAAGGAGCAAAAGGAGTATGTTTAGGAGAAGATGAATAAGGAGATGGAGGATGAGGAGGAGAAGAATGGGGTGGATGTTCTGTGGATGCCCTCCGGACCCTCCCGTAGGCTGGGGGACTGGGAAGCACACACCAGGGGCATCGCATCCAAACTCATGGCAAAGATGGGTTACGAAGTTGGGTGATACCTAAATTATACATTATTTTGTCATTGATTTCAAAAGGACTGTTTTTATCATTATGTTTTCGGGTTGTCCGTCCGTCCGTACGTACATACGTACGTACGTCCCGTTCTCGTGGTCGTGTTATCTCAAGAACCGATTGACAGATTCTCACCAAACTTGGTTCATGTATGTATCTTGGGGTGCCAATGATCTGATTAGATTTTGGGGTCATGAGGTCAAAGGTCACAGGGCTCATTATATATGCAAAAATAGCTTGTGATCGCGTTATTTCAAGAACAGATAGACAGATTCTCACCAAACTTGGTTCATGTATGTATCTTGGGGTGCCAATGATCTGATTAGATTTTGGGGTCATGAGGGCAAAGGTCTAAGGTCACAGGGCTCAATGAATTAGCTTGTAATTACAAAATCTCAAGAACTGAATGTCAGATTTTAATCAAACTTGGTACCTAAATGTATCTCAGAAAGCCATTGTAACTATCAGATTTTGGAGTCATGAGGTCAAAGGTCAAGGTCACAGGACACATTGTGCAAAAATAGCTTGTAATTGCAATATCACAATAACTAGTTGACAAATAACCATCACACTTGGTACCTATCTATATCTTCGGGAGCTATACACTTATAAGATTTGGGGGTCATTAGGTCAAAGGTCAAGATCATGGCCCATACATATATGTATAAATGCAAAAATAGATCATAATTGTGACATATCAGATCTGGTAGACAGATAACTATCAAAATTGAGTTGACATATGAATTCAGTGCATGTTAATTTGGGTTTGATGTATAAATTGCGCAATGGCGGAGGCATCATTTTCGACTGCGCGCAGTCGAAGATCCATCTAGCTTACATCTCTTTTTTTAACTTATTGTGACCGGCTATAGCAAAACCCTGCAATTGTCAAAACAATCAAAATGTAGGTTTTCATACCATTAGAAAGGCCTCATCGCAAGCTTTCATTTGATGCTTTGTTCTAACAAATTAATCAATAATTGGTGAAGATATGATTGTTTCAATTTTACAATCATAAGTCTTTTACACACATTATGAGAACTTAAAATGCCCATTTCTTCATAACATTAATTTCCGACAAGTGCAGGGTTTTGCTATAGCCGTGGTCACATTTAGTAGCGACTCTTTGGAACATCTGTCTAATAAGACAGATTCACTTCGTTGTATTTATAGCTTTAACAAGGAATGAGGATGGACTTCATTTAGTTTATTCTTTTTTGTTTTTTTGTTTTTTGTTTTGGGGTCGCCATTTAGGAAGGGACTTGGAAAGCGGGGTGAAGGCAGGACAGAACCAGTAGAAGCAGTTATTGTGCCGCAAGGTGAGAATGTGTGTTAAATTGATTTTCATGATTGATTTTTAAAAAGGGTAAATTATTTACCATTCAATGTTTAATGAGATATTGAGGCTTTAATTAATTATTGTGATCTTTTCAAGTACTTCTTTCCTTGAAATGAAGACATTGTGAAGAACACAGAAATCTTTCAAATTACTTAAATATTTTGATATCAGATATATTATGAACTTCTTATGTATATTCTTGGTCACTTAAAACAAAATTTGTAGATGAATGCATCAAACTAAATGCACCATTAATATTAATTTCTTATCTACCTATGACATATTTTCTTTGTCTGGAATTTGTCAGGAAAATTCTTTTAAGAAGAAAAATAGATGGCAAGGAATAGTAAAGATGAAAAGGAATAGAATTAAACAGTTTGGATCAATATTTGGATATTCAAAATCTTCTCCAGCCCTAATTATCCTGGCTCTTTAAATCATATTTATCAAAACAATATGTGATGGATTCATGATACTGCAGGAGAGGAAGACACTTGGAATAGATGGAAAGAAGAGGAGAGAAAAAGAAATGATCCAAAAAAAACCAGACAGTTTGAGATACCGCTAGTCAGTATGTTTTTAAGTTTAATCATCCATTTTGTTTCAGTTGTATTTACAGGAAAATCCCTTGATGAATGCATGAAATTGAAGGAGAGCTAGGAAGAAACTTGGGATAGTAGGAAAGAAGAAGAAGAGGAGGGGATTAGGAAAGAGAAAGAACAGAGAAACAAGACGGCAGTTTCTACCATCTTTTTTCTTCAATCAGTTCATACAGCCTACTTGATTTTCTCTTTCCATATAATCTACAATTCTATTGTATTATTAATTTCAAGATGTATTATTAATCTATACTATTATATATATATTAATTGTAAATGGTAGATATTGAACTGATTATTATTGACAATAAACAAATTTCATTTCCTTTCCTTATGTACAGGAAAATCCTTAGATGAATGCATGAAACTGGGGGAGAGGAAGAAACTTGGAATAGTTGGAAAGAAAAAGAAGAGGAGAGGAGAAGGAAAGAGAAAGAACAGAGAAACAAGACGGCAGTTTTGGATACTCAAACATTGTACCATCTTTTTTCTTCAATCATATTTACAGGAAAATCCTTAGACGAATGCATGAAACTGAGGGAGAGGAAGACACTTGGAATAGTTGGAAAGAAAAAGAAGAGGAGAGGAGAAGGAAAGAGAAAGAACAGAGAAACAAGACGGCAGTTTTGGATACTCAAACATTGTACCATCTTTTTTCTTCAATCATATTTACAGGAAAATCCTTAGACGAATGCATGAAACTGAGGGAGAGGAAGAAACTTGGGAAAGTAGGAAAGAAGAAGAAGAGGAGAGTAGGAGAGAGAGAGAACAGAGAAACAAGACGGCAGTTTTGGACACTCAAACATTGAACCATCTTTTTTCTTCAATCATATTTTAATACAGGAAAATCCTTAGACGAATGCATGAAACTGAGGGAGAGGAAGAAACTTGGAATAGTAGGAAAGAAACAAAAAAGAAGGGGAGGGGGAAAGGAAAGAACAGAAAAAACAAGACGGCAGTTTTGGATACTCAAACATTGAACCATCTTTTTTCTTCAATCATATTTACAGGAAAATCCTTAGACGAATGCATGAAACTGAGGGAGAGGAAGAAACTTGGGATAGTAGGAAAGAAGAAGAAGAGGAGAGGAGGGAAGAGAAAGAAAAGGAAGAAACAAAGTTCCTCGGGAGACATAATATCCAGAAATAAGTTGCGGAAGGCAAAGGATGTCTTCGAGTTCATCAATACCCACCTGGGTGCCAAAAAGAGTGAGCAAGCTAGTCATATTTTTCCTTTATTCAGTGACACCTCATCATAATGAGACCTTGGGCCCATTGGCCTGAATTCTCATCAGTGGCTCAACTTGAGCCTGGCCTAAAAAGACAAAGACTACTGGTAACAAATTAACCCACTTTGCACCACAGCAGACCTATTGTCTTGTTGCTATGGTCCCCAGAGATATTCTAATGTTTTTCTTTCATTATCCAGTCAATCCCTTGCGTTCTGATTATAAGCATCAGGACAATTGGCTCTTTGAAACTCGGCAATACAGTGTCCAGGATGATCCAGGCCGCAATTTGGCTGATGACAGAGTATAGGCCTACTATGACTGAATTTCAAAGGGCCCATTGTCCTGATGCTTATAAATCAAAACTCGAGGGATTGACTGGATAATGAAATGAAACCATTAGAATATCTGCGGGGACCATAGCAACTAAGCTGGTGCAAAGTGTTACCGGTAGTCTTTGTCTTTTAGGCTAAGTTGAGCCACTGATGAGAATTTGGGCCATTGAATACTTCATTTTACCATCTATCCCATTGTATCAGTGCATAAACAAATAGATTCTAGACCTGTGAAATTACCTCGCTACATCAGGTACCTCTTTATTACAGAGCTCGTTATAAAGAGGTCCTACTGTAATTGCACTTGAACTTGAAAATGGGTTGCAGGTCCCATCAAATCCCAATTAGGTTTGCTAATTTTTCATGTATTTAATAAAGAAGATCTAGTTGGTTTATCTTTGGTGCCAACAAGGATGAGTTAGCTCAATCTTTTCCCTTCATTATTGCTCTTCATAAATCAAACAAATTTGCCTCTTTAGGCAGTGATATTGTTAACTTTAAACTTAAAGCCAAAAAATAGTATTTGGAAAGTTACTTTATTGGCCAAACCAAGTGAGCAGTATTGTTGCAATACTATTAAAAAAAAAGTTGTTTGTGCGGTGAAATCTGAACCTTGGTATCGTAAAATGCAGAAATAGTAACTGTCTTCAACATTTTGTAAAGTAATAATTTAGCTTTTGTTGTTGTTGTGTTCCAGTCAAGGTGAATGAGTTACTTACGGAAAACTTCCACCTGGTCAAGTCCCACAGAGTGCACAGGGAAGCCAACAAACAGGAACAGGCAGCTAATACAAGGCAGCTCAATGTGCAGGTAAGCGTATTCATCCAAGTATATCTCCAACTCTGTGGCCTCAAAATCCACATTGCGCTCTAAGTCCCTATCATATGTGACAACTGTTTGATGCGTTAATCACCCATTTGTTTGTATACACGGCATCGGAGAGAGGCGCTTGGCCACTAGTTTGTTTATAATTGTTCCAGATAAATTTATTTGTTTATAACTTTTATTTTGATGCCTCTGCTCACATAGTGGCTGGAGGCATGGTTTTACTTTTAAGTTGTTCATCCGTTCATCCCTTTTTTGTTCAATTTATCTTTTTCTGTTATAACAAAAAAATTAATATTCTAATGTTGTGAAATGAATTGTCATGTCTTATGTATTTGGAATTGTTAACTATTTTGTTTCTCTCTTTGTAGCTTCTCAAGACGCAAGAGGAAATCAGGTCATCAGAGAAAAGGATTAAACATCTAAAACAGTCCCTTACAAGAAATCAAAGGTATGTTGCATTTTCTTCCCTTTCATATGTTTGTTTGTTTGTTTGTTTGGGAAAATAGGGATATGAAACATTTCTATTTAATAAAGCAATTTCTTAAAGGGGACCACCAGGCAAAGGACAACACATTATTATATGTTTTGGTACCGTTTTGTGATATCAAATAGATACCCAACATTTTGCAAAGGGTTGGGTAATTCATAAACAAAGCAATCAATTCCCACCACTTACGGAACCACTGCTATTTCCTGGTTCCATACGGGCCAAGCATTTGCGAGTGCGCCAATGCTTTCACGCGTACGTCAATAGAATCCTGGATGATTCGTTCGCTCTGCACAGAGCGCTCTGGCTTGCACACATTATAGTCTTCGCAATTCAGACCGCATGAACGCATGGTTGAGAATGGTGATGCGTTTTCCAATTTTTTTTTTTTTTTCTGAAAACATATTTTTGTGAACTTGTTGAAGGAATGGAATACTAAAGATGTTACCTTTCTATAATAAGAATATTATTTTTGGGTGGTGGTACCCTTTAAGTCTAAAAACTAATTCCTAAATACCTTTTTTTATTTTTGATATATATGGGTTTTTTCAGACAGACAAAGAAACATTTATTGATATTATTTTTGTTGTTGTAATTATTATACACTGTAAATGCTACGCAATTTAGCCGTATGGCTACGAGTTTGCATGAATAAAATAAACCTTTCAATAATGTTCATGTAGATTTTGTTCAGATTTTTAAATAAACTGACACTTCCTGATGTGTGATTATTTTGTCTTCCTCTCTTTCTTTTTTTCTCAAACAGAGACAAAACAGCGTGTGCATCCATCCAGGCAACAATCTCAAAGACTGAGGGATATTTAACGACTTTAAAAACCTCGCAAAGAAAACTGGAGCGGCAAAAGACTAGTCGCGATGAGCACAAGAAACTGACTATATTCTGATGCTTTATGTGGACATGACAAAAATGTGAAACATAGATTTTATACAAAGCTGATATTTTCTGAAAGCTGGAAGGTTGATATTTTGGCAATGAGACGTAACGGCTTGTGCAGTTGTCAAGGTAAAGATCTCCAAGACCGTGGATATGGTGTGGCAAGATTGGTAGAGCGCTCGCTGTCCAAGTGGGAGATCCTGAGTTCAAACCCAGAGTATGCCCATCAAGTTTGTCCTTCAGCAAGACAACTAATCCACATTGCTGCTCTCTACCCGTGTATAAATGGGGACCCGGTAGGAGATGAAAGCCTTTATGTGAACGATCTTCTCAATGCCCATGTGCCGCTTGGAAGGAATGCTCCCAAGGAGTGGAGATGGTGCACACAATGTGTGCTGGTTTGGATTGTATCTTATGACTGGGGTTTTAATATCATTGTAAAGCGCTTCGAGATGATTATCAATCATAATAGGCACTATATAAATTAAGTATATTATATTATATTATTAATATTTATCAACCTGGGGTGCCAACATTGGACATGAGAATCCTAGACTTCATTTGATATGGTATTTGAATCATTTCCAATTTCCAATTTCCTCTGATTACAGTACTTCAGTATTTTATTATGCCTCCGCCAACGTAGTATGGTTGCTTTATGGTGGATGGGCTTAGGACAGTACCATTGCCGGAGTCTATCCAACCTAGCACAAGGAAAAGCGCAAATTTTCCCTCGTGAGATTTGTAATCTGTGGCAAAAAGTTTTATTCTGTTTTTTATTTTGGAATTTAAGCAAGTGAAGAAGGAGAATAACTAGTCGCTAACCCCCGCTAGACCACTAGTTAGTGGACTCCAGCCGCTTACAGAATTGACCCAAGTCACTGCCTACAGGGTTCCAAAGTAATGTCACTTTCTTCATAGTTGTGAATCTAAATAACTTGCCCTTTATGTTGGGCTTTTGATAGTGGGTTGGAACTAGATGACTGCCTTCTTAGCAATCTCTGGACCACAATTTATACTTTGACTTGCCCGACATCGTTTTGCACCCATGGCAATGTAGGGATGGACCTGAGAAATTACCTTGCTACTTAGTACTTGTATATCGGGAACCTTGTTATATGTGACCGGCTTATAGCAAAACCCTGCACTTATTCATGATTTGATAACATAAATGGTACCCTGGGGTACCAAACGAATATCCGCCATTTTGTTTAATTATTTATTTATTTTTTAGGGCTGTACCCCGGGGTACCGCGTGTGTCATCATTTGAAGAAATGGGCATTTTAAGTTCACATAATGTGTGTAAAAGAGCTATGATTGTAAAATTGAAACAATCGTATCTTCGCCAATTATTGATCAATTTATTACAACAAAGTGTTAAATGAAAGCTTGTGCCGAGGCCTTTCTAATGGTATGAAAATCTACATTTTGACTTTTTTACCGACAAGTGCAGGATTTTGCTATAGCCTGTCCCATATAACAGAGGTAATTACAAGAGGTTCCACAGTACCTGTCCCAGTCACCCAGTTCCATCACCTGTCCCAGTATCTTGTCTTGGGGCAACTTATGATCCAAGACTGAAGGTTTATCCATTCAATAGTACAATGATTACACTAGTCATTATAATTCTGTAATTGCTATGAAATATGGTCATTTGAAGTTGAATAATAAATACTTTTTTTAACATATTAATACAAACTTATTTTGTATGTTATTGCACTTGAGAGATTAACCTAGGAAAATAACACCATACACATTATATTCAGATAAATTAACAAATTTCAATACAGAAACAGACACGAATCCATCATATATGTTCATATTTATTTATTAAATATACACTTTAAGTACCACATAAACCAAATGATTACATTTTCTGCAACAAAATGCAGAACTGATTTGAAAACAAAGACACTGATATTTGAAATATACCATGAGAGTATTTTTAATGGGTCTACACTACTACAGGGATGGGATAGAGTTGGGGTAATACATTTGTTTCTGGAATAAACTACATTTTTCATGGGCATTATTTAAATCGAAGAATTTCAGACAAAAATTGAAGAAGTATAAACACCATCAAATTTCCCTGTAACATACAAGATATAATCATGATATAATCAGCTAGCTACGTGCAGGTTAAGAAGGGAAAAGGCAAATAAATGTTGGTTTTGCTTCCTGGTACTGATGGTGCAGAAATCCTTTATTCACTAATAAACTAATTCACTAATAAAGAAAATAATGATTTGTGACCACTGTCCTCTGCTTTAACTAAACTGCCCACTGGAGGCTATCCTGTTTTAAAACGACGTGGAAGAGAGTTGCATAACCACTGACATAGCAGCAGATGCAACAGCAGAGGGTGGTCTCAAAAGCATTTCCTTTATTAGTGGTACCCAAGAGAAAATATACAAAGGAAAATTCTTTCAGACATTAAAGCCAAATGTTTGTTTTGGGAAAATTATTGAAGATAACTTTATTGGCCAAACTAATTGATTAGTATTGTTGAAATAGTATAACAAAGGGCTTGTGTGGAAAAATCTGAACCTCGGTATCGTTACAGTAATTTTCCCCAAACGAACATTTGGCTTTAAGTAATCTTCCCGGAAGGAATTTAACACGTTTCTCTTTCCCCATTATATATCTCGGTGACATTGCTCCGGGAGGGGGGCATGGGGGCATTTGCCCCCCCTAGATATGTGTTTATCACTCTACAAAAAGAAGTTGGTACATTAAAATTCTTTTCATACGTCAAGTTTGAATATCATCACACAATTAAAATAACCACACTCTGAATATTCAGCAAAATTTCAGACAATAACAAGTATGCATTTATTCCCTTGAGTAACTATTTGATCTAGAGAGAATTATACAAAAGCATCACATCAGACATTTTTTTTCTTCTATTTCAATTTTTGCATTGAATTAAATAATTAATTTGAGCAATACAAAATGCTTAAATAAGAATCAGTAAGGACATTTTTATTACAGCTACTTCTACTTCCAAAAGGAGAAGATAACTGTGAAATCTTTGAGAAACTTCAAATAATTCACAAAGTTATTTCGAGATCTTGTAGAAAAATGTGAATTAACCCCTATGAACCAGGATGACTTTGAACAGTGGGGAAAAGTTTGTATCGTATTGTTCTTTAACCTAAACAAATATTTTCTATGTTCTAGTGGGTTAACATATATGTGAAGATCACTATACCGGTAGTCTTTTTGGGAAATCTCTGAAATCTCTCATACAAATATTTTGATAATGCTGTCAAATATGATTTTCTAAAACATTTTGAATAGGTAAAGGAGCAAAATTTTGTCCCAAGTCATCCCTGTTTACAGTACCCAATATATGTGACCGGCTATAGCAAAACCCTGCACTTGTCAGTAATTCATGTTTTGAATAAATTGGCAATTTAAATTCACATTATGTGTGTAAAAGACTTATGATTGCAAAATTGAAACAATCATATCTTCGCCAATTATTGACCAATTTGTGGAGAACAAAGCATGAAATGAAAGCTTGTGATGAGGCCTTTCTAATGGTGTGAAAATCTACATTTTGATTTTTACCAACAAGTGCAGGTTTTTGCTAAAGCCTGTCACGTATATAATAGAAGTATAATACCACTACTGATTGTTCATATACTCTAGCTATTTACAGGAATGTGACTTAACTTACAATGGATTAGTGAGAGAGAGGGGGAGGGCATATTATAAATTTACATAATACATACATATAACAAAGAATTTCAAGTTGTATACACTACCACCAGAAGTATACGGCTAGCGATATGAGAAAGATGATGACTAAAATGGCGGCAATTTTGGCATTTCTTGACCTCAGGTTCAGCGACTTGGCATCTTGTCTGTATTTCTTGGATAATGTTGAGAGATTGCTTGCCTTATCGTCCAATTCTGAAAGAGAAAAAAAGGGAATAGAAAGATGTAATTCAAATATTTTGAGCTGTTGACCAAACTTTAAAGGAGAAGGTTCCCCACCGTTAATTTCCTAAGTTTGATTATGTTTTCTACACATTAAAACAGAGTTTCATGCTAATACTTCCAACATTTGCCCTGTGAGCAAGGGAGGAGCATCGTCCAAAGTCACTCACAGTATGGGCTAATCCTGTTCATCACATACTGTACAGCATGGAGGCTGCCATTATATTTTCTTGAAACCCGGTTCTTTAATTGTTCGCGCTAAAATGTGACGCCAATCCTGAAAAAGTAAGCTCCGCCTCTTTTTGTGGGCTCTTGTTTTTGCCTTTTGTTTGAGCACAAACCCTGGGAGCTGTGTGAGCTATAGTATATGTTTGGGATTTACGTAAATTCAAATCCGGGTTTCAAACAAAAGTACCAATATAATGGCAGCCTCCATGCTGTAGGCAATGAGTGGGACTAGCCCATACTAAACTATGAGTGACTTTGGATGATGCTTTTCCCTTGGTCACAGGGCAAATTTTTAGAAATGTTGGCACACAATTTTGTTTTTTACAATTACATAATAAAAAGTAGACTGTCAGAGGGGAAATTTCCCCTTTAAAATACAGGAACGGCATGTTCAATGTTGATGTTGCCAGATGCAGTAAGGAGTTTTACTTTTAAGTTCAACTAGAAATATATATATTTGTATGTGCCTTATCTGGCAATTCCCATACAGAAAGTATGCTTATCAAAAGTAAAATCAAACATGACCAGTATAAAATATAAATGAAAAAGAGCAAAGAAAATGGGATTTATCAGTTGTCGCATGAAAGTGCAACGCCTCTTTGCATGACATCAATCTTCTGAACCATGATCTTCTGGACATGTTGTAGCTCTGTATTTTAATTTTCACCATGTACTGGAAGGAATTTTCCCTTCCAAGTCTAACCAAGAATTTGTATAATATCATCTGTTCCCCTTCATAAAGTACATTTTTCCAGGAGTTCATATTGATTCCCCACCCCCTTACCTGAAAGTGCAACGCCTCTTTGCATGACATCATCTATGTTCTGGACCATGATCTTCTGGACATGTTGTAGCGCTGTATTTTAATTTTCACCATGTACTGGAAGGAATTTTTCCTTCCAGTATGATATCATCTGTTCCCCTTAATAAAGTACATTTTCCCAGAAGTTCACATTGGTGCCCCAGCCCCACCCCCTTACCTGAAAGTACAACTCCTCTTTGCATGACATCATCTATGTTCTGGACCATGATCTTCTGGACATGTTGTAGCTCTGTATTTTAATTTTCACCATGTACTGGAAGGAATTTTTACTTCCAGTATGATATCATCTGTTCCCCTTAATAAAGTACATTTTCCCAGAAGTTCACATTGATGCCCCAGCCCCACCCCCTTACCTGAAAGTGCAACTCCTCTTTGCATGACATCATCTATGTTCTGGACCATGATCTTCTGTTCTTGTAGCTTTATGTTGATGTTGCCAGATGCAGTTCAACTAGAAATGTATATATTTGCATGTGCCCCATCTGGCAATCCCCATACAGAAAGTATGCTATCAAAAGTTAGATCAAAGTTAGATCAAAGATCAATTTAGAGCAAAGAAAATGGGATTTCTCAGGTTGTCGCCCGCCTACTTACCTGAAAGTGCAACGCCTCTTTGCATGACATCGTCTATGTTCTGGACCATGATCTTCTGAACGTCCTGCAGCTCTGTGTTGATGTTCGTCATGTTTCGCCTTGCTCTCGTGTCCGTGTATGACTTTTTCATCTTCTGGATGCATGTATCTGCACAGAGAGTGAAATAGGAGTGATAAATTGTTTTTTGTTTACTCTTCTTTATATTAAAACAAAAATGTTTTTACACACCCTGAAGTAAATAAATTCAACATTTTTAACAGGATATTTTCACAGGTTCTGAACACAGGTCTGAATCTATCGAGAGATTTGCTCTTAATGGGATACTAATGTTTATTTATATTGAGAAACTTTATCCACAAGAATTTTTGAGAAACTGTTAGTTGACTGCAAAGTCTATGACCACAAGTCACATCGTTACAGACAAATGTATCCAAACAGTCTATACAAGTTCATTAGGAAAATATACATACAACTTGATCTTGTTCCAAATGTGAATTGCACGAGAGCGTTCCGAAGCATAGCCTCAGCAGTGTTACCAAAAAATCCACCTCTTTGCCCATTGATTGCCAGTATTGATATGGCTACATACTTGCCAACATTTGAATTTTGGAAAGAGGGACAAAATTGGCCGGGGGTCCAAAGTCGCAGCATAATTGCACAAGTGTGCGGGAAGTGCAGATTGCAAGCACAAAGTCCATTGCGACAGGCCTTGACGTTTTTGAGTATTATATGCATTCTCGACCCATTTTTCATAATTCTTCCAAAATTACTAGGTAAGATTTGGTCAGATTTACATTTAAATGTTGTCTCTATACATTTAATAAAGTAAAGTAAAGTTTTAAAAAAAAACAAAAAAACAAAAACAAAAATTTAACTTAAAAATCGGGACGTCCCGATTTTACACTTCTAAAAAATTTTAAAAACGGGACAATTCCGATAAAAACGGGACAGTTGGCAAGTATGTGGCTACTGCAAGTATTTCCTTACTTATAACAATGAGAACATACATTTTGCAGGATTAAAATGCCAAAAGGGTTACATTCTGTCCATGTTTGCTTGGAATTATCCTTGATGTGTATATTATTTGTGAGTGAACAATTACTAATATAAATATATTAATTTAAATGAACACAAACATTTTATACATGTGTGTGTCTTAACCCGTTTCCTTCGAGATTCTGAAAATCTGAAATCCCCATAGAATGTGTACATAGCCCACCCGGGGGGCATTTCATAAAGATCCTACGTTGAACTTAACTCTAAGTCGGACTTAAATATTATGGTAAGCCATTTGTAGCCTTAAAATAATATTCAACAGCAAAAATGTGAATAATGTAGACTTGTCATTAATTCTACATCAAAAACATGAAATATCCTTAATAATAAAAAAAATATATAATGATCTGAATCCCTATTTTATGCATTTTATATGAACTTAAACAAAATTATAATAAACTAGTTAACAGCTTCCCCAAATTGTTAAATCCAACTTAGAGTTAAGTTAAACCAGGGGTGAGAGAGCAAGATTGAAAAAAAATCTGAAAAAATCTGAAATGAAAAGTGTGCGCAAAGCGCACACTACGAGCGCAAAGCGCGAAGCGCGAAGTCCCTTAGGCCGGGGTTCAGGGCCCGCCTAGGGCCCTTGAAGCTCTGGGGTTCTAGATGCTCTCTGGTGCAATCTAGGCTTATTTTGGAAACCATTTCTTTCAATTTAAAATGGTTGGTTTTTGGATATTTTTTTTTTTTTTTTACAGAATTGTTTCATACCTTGATACCTGAGGCTTGAAACTTGACATCTAGGAAAACCAGTGTGCTTTTCAATATAATCTGCTGCCTGGAACCTGGTATTTGCTAGTGACAGGTCGAAATAACACCAGACAACTATCACAGTTTGTAGTGAAATCAAGTTCTTTTCAGTTATGAAGAGCTGAAAAAGTTGTTGTGAAATCAAATCTTCAAATTCAATTGCCCATACATTCCATGGTAGAGGGTATCCAGATGGTGACTTAGCTTAGTGCTGTAACCGACCTTGATGATCGGATCAAAAAATCAGATCGGCAAATTCTTGATTCATGATGGGATCGGATCGGAAATCGGATCGGAAAAAAAAACAAACAAACAAACAAACAAACAATTTTTTTTTTTTTTTTTTTAAGGCGGAAAATGAAGATTGCTGTTTGAGGCAAAAAGTCGGAATTTAAATCGGAGGTCTCACACTAACTTGGGATATTTGTGAAACACCCCCCCCCCCCCCCCCCCGGTCCCTTGGGAAAGGGGTTAATAATAGGTGACTTTAATTACCAAATTCAATGAAGGAGTATGGTCGTGAAACGGTGGGCACCCTCTTGCCGTACTGCGAGTAGAATTCCTGATGCAGCTCTTCCAGATAGCTGAATGCCAGCCGCTTAGAGAATGCCTTCTCACACAGTGTTAGGTAGCAGATGCCTGTCTGTATCAGGTAACTAATTAAATGGAAAAATTGAGAAGCAAAACAAAAACAAATTAATAAGTTTTAAATAACAATTATCTTTATTTAGTGCTTGCAAGAAGAAACATACAAAGTTCACTGAATAATGATATAGTATACACTATACATATAATGGATGATTGACCGCAACTTATTTTTCAAGATTTTCTATAATTGTTAATCTTCAATTTTTATTTTAAATCTTTATAACAATGACAAGTTCGATGTTCTTTAACCTAATGAATGTAGTACGGGCAAGTACCATTGAATTTGGGGGCAAGCTACTTGTTACTAGGCAAGTAAAAAAAAAAAAAATTCTTTTTTCGTAGAGCCCTTTATATACCTTCAGGATTTATTTATTGAGGGAAAAATAACCCTCAAATTAGTTTTGCATTGTACTACACATGTACATTTACAAAGGCTCTTTTTGGCATTTTGCCACCCTGTATGCCCATGTATTGTTATCACTGCTATCATCTTAAGCCCGGCGCAGACAGAGCCGACTCGACTGGTTGTCATTCCGATCGGCTCAGTTTTCAGTGCCTCGCGACACACATTTTGCCAGTCGAGAGACAGTCGGATGCCAGTTGGGGCCGATTAAACAAGATAAATCTGCTCCGACTGACCGGACCCAACTCTAGCCTGATTGAAACCAGTCGCATCGGGTCGAGTCGGCTCTGTCTGCGCCGGGCCTTATAGTAATTTTGTTATACTCTTTTACAAAATTGTGTCTTCTTACTGGAAGATCATGGGTCCCGATTCAATGCTGCACCTCGGTGGTGACTGGTCATTCAGCTTCCTGAAGAGCATCTTTGCTTGATTCTGGTACTCTTGCAAACTTCGTCCGGACTGCAGTATTGGTAGATTTGTTTTCAAACCAATTAAGAAACGTGAAGAAAGAAAATGAATATTTGTTTAATAAAAAGAAAGAAAATGTAAAGCATAATAAGACAACTTTAGGTTCAAATTTTAAGCGAAAGACAATTATTTTGAATAGACCTGTACTAAGAGAGATGTGTGTTTTATTGATTCAATTTCAAACAAACATTATTTAACTAGTAGGTTGAGTAGTACTAGTAAATTATAGTACTCATTTAAATTACATAATTTACACATTTTCTACAATCTTGGATTTGGATTGTGATTGCAGAATTTGATTCCACGGCACTGTTCACTAATGTTCAACAGTTTTTATGTCAACAAACTTTCAAAAGTCCCTGTGAACACTCAAATTTTTGAGGGTAGAGAGATGTTTTCTTGTTTCAAATCTGTAAAGTATGAGACTGTGTCTGTGCCCTATTACCGAATACCAATACTATATAGTTTCACCGCACAAAACAAACATCAGATGCACATCAAATAAAAGTGGAAATTATACGAGCACAGTCGAGCAGCTGCATAAACTCATAAAGAATACATCTGTTGTACAAATTTCTTAAAGATTTTGCAAATTTGTCTCCAAATCGACTGTCTTGTATTTTGTAAACCCTTCCATATTCCAAAAAAGAAGCCTCTTCCCGAAGGCCGACGCAAAATTTTGTGATGCATTAATTACCGATAGTGATTGATTATCCCTGTTTTGCATGGTATGGGAATATTATTGACATGCACGCTGCCACAGGTGCACTGCAAAACGCACGTTAAACGCCTCTGGACACCCATTTTCTTCGGGAAATGATGAGAAAATGTTGGTGAACATCCATTTATTATCCTACGTTAATGCCGACTGTAATACGACACATCAGGTAAATAGTATTCCTAGGGTATACCAGGTATAGTACACCTTGCCATACTTACATAAATAATACATAATATAAGCAATACAATGTTCAAGATATATAATGAATTGTTTTATTGGAAACAAATTTATTAAAACTAAAAGATCACAATGTCAGACATATTTAATTTAGTCAGATTGAAATTAAATATGTAAGTCCTAATTAATGTTCACCTGTTCATCCTCCTGCATTGATGCTGCGAGTGGCAGACCATCTGCGACACGAGCTATCATCGTCAGTAGAACCATCTTGAAGAAAATTTAACTTTTCCTTCCAAGTTTTGTTGCGTATCCGAATTCGGTGATCTGTGAACTTTGTTCTAACAAAATAGTCTACAGATGGGACTGGGTGGAAAATTACGCCTATTTTGATTTATCGTCTTATAACGCCTGTATGCTTCACTGTATTGCGTTAAAATAATATCACATGTTGGTCCACAATTTCAAGTTACATTTATGATGTTTCTGTCGCAGTTACATACAAAAAATTACCTACATCTATTAAATTGCTCGGCTTTTATCGTTTTCGGTGCACCCTCCTACATACACGTATCATGTGTGACGTGGCTGCGCTACGTACAGGCCTGAGCTGCGGCCAGGTGCGCGTTGTTGTGCTGCAGGGTCGCTCCTCCGCGACCTCGGGCGCGACCTCGGGCGCTTACTATCCTCGCGATCGATGCTCCGAAAAATAATGAAAACAAAAACATAAGGATGAGGCTATGAATGATGAATATTAAATATGGGGGAATTTACACTTCACCAAGTTGATGATGATGATGGTGATGATGATGACAATGATGGTGATCGATGATGGTGAATGTGGAGATGATGGTGATAAGGGTGATGATGGTTTTCCATAAGTAAACAATGCATGAGTGACCCTAACTCAAGTGAACGCTATAGCGCTCCGCGCTAGCGTTCACTTGAGTTAGAGTGACCCCTGGTCAAATAAATTAAGTTTGATCCGGGAGGAGGTAGGATAGATAGTAGGCGAAGTAAAGGGAAAGAGGGATCGAGTAGGGAGGTAGTGCGAAGGCATCCGGGAGGAGAAGAACCCGAGGAGAATCGCGGGATCGATGGTACGTGGTGGTGAGGGGGAATCGGGAGAGGCGGATGAGGCGGAGGATCGAAGAGGATGGATAAATGGATCGGGGCACAGGCCCCCCCCCCCCCCCCCCCGTAGCTACCCCACTGGGGGGGGGGGGGGGGGGTAGGGGAGGAAGATCAGCTAGGATGGAGGAGATCGAGCCGGAGGAGGATGAGTGGCAAAAGAGAGGGAGAGCTATAGGGGACCGAAGCAGTATCCCGGGGGGGGGGGGGGGGGGGGCACTCAAATTATTTTTTGACGCCGGGGTGTGTGCCACACTCCTAAAAAACCCTCCAGAGCAAATTCTATTGTTGACCTGCAGTGACATCATTTGTCAATCACTGGTCAGCTACCATGCTATTGTGATTAGCCTAATCACAATAGCATGAGCACACGGTTGAATAGAATACCAACTCACACAACTTCAATTACAATAGCTGTTGCTATGTAAGAAGAAAAGCACTGTCTAACCTATTGCATGGAGGTATGCAGGGCATGCTTTTATGTGGATGTTATTTTTGTACTTTCATCTTTTGTTAATCTCATGGTAGCTGACCAGTGATTGACAAATGATGTCACTGCAGGTCAACAATAGAATTTGCTCTGGAGGGTTTTTTAGGAGGTGGGGCTTAGCAACATGAAGACAAATAAATGATAAAATGTTTAAAAATATACAAAACATATTTGGGTAAAACCGTTTACAAATATTGAATGTGTACACTAATACAGATGAACAGAGGTCAACATGCATTTGGGTTGCAGGGCCCCTTTAAAGGCATATGCGTGGGTTATAAAGGGTAGTCAGCAAATTCCAACTCGACTCCACCGTAATCTCTCGAGGTA
This sequence comes from Echinarachnius parma, assembly GCA_037951105.1. Lineage (NCBI taxonomy): Eukaryota > Metazoa > Echinodermata > Echinoidea > Clypeasteroida > Echinarachniidae > Echinarachnius > Echinarachnius parma. The sequence goes on from JBAMJV010004972.1 coordinate 83,488, forward strand.
AACTCACGATATGTGTTGGATCGATCGAAGAGAGGTGCTTCAAAATATCTGAACAAAGGCCTTCTTATGAAATTGCATGCAGCAAACAAATTTCTCACGCTATCACCTAGGCATCAAACGGCGGCACTTTGAAGTCGGTTGCGGTTAAGCGTGTTACGTGATATTTCCGCTCGTAAACATCTCTGATGGATCTCCATTCGACTAGTACAAACATTCCGAACGCGACTATTTTTTATGCATTTTTGACTCGGGTATTCGGAAGCCGGGACACTTTGCGATCGCTACTTATAACTGAGCCAATGGGGATTACGTACCGTGCGTAAAAGTGCGCAAGATGGATCCACGCGTCTAATAACCCACGCATATGCCTTTAAGAGCTGACTATACAAGCAAAAAATATAGGGTCTTTGAAGCTACAAAAACCCTGAAACGAGCAGACTAAAACTACAAAATACATAGACTTGGAGCTACCAAAGACCTACGGAAACCCTCAAAAAGGCTCTTAAAGTGCAGTGGTCCAAGGAGCTGACTAGATGGACCGAGATGGACTTGGCGCTACTCAACTATACCTAGGTCATTCCGGGGGTCTATGGAGCGGCAATTTTTGAAAATCGGGTATCTTTAGAGCGGCAATCAGGTGTGAAAACGGGGTTCTTTTAGGCGGTACATAATTATACCCGTCTTACATTATAAATGACTTTTATAAGCAAAACAATCACATATTATATGTTTCAGTGGCGTACCCATTTTTTTCAGTGGGGGGGGGGGGGGGGTATTTCGCTGACCAACATTTTAGAGGGGAGGATTATTCGAGGGAGGATATGTCGGTGGGGATTTTTTTGAGGGGGGGGGGGGGGGGGGTGTCTGTGAATTTTTTTTGAGGGGAGGGTGTATAGGTGATGATTTTTTGAGGGGGTGTCAGTGAAGATTTTTCGAGGGGGGGGGGGGTGTCGGTGGGGATTTTTTGAAGGGGGGTTGTCTGTGAAGATTTTTTGAGGGGGGGGGGGGGGGTAGTGTCGGTGAGGATTTTTCCAAGATCCGTCTAACATTGTCAAGACCGAGACCGATATCTGTCAACAATTTCAAGGCCGAGACCACTTGGTTTTCGGGGGCCGAGATCGTTGGTTATGATGGTCGAGACCACGGAGTGGGGGGGGGGGGGGGGGGGGTTGAACCCCCAAAACTGCTATTTTTCATCAAAGGGGGGGGGGGGGGGGGTGGGGGTTTAACGGGGGGGGGGGGGGGGGTTAAAACTCCCACCCCTCCCCCGGGTATGGCTATGATATGTTTGTAAATCTATAATTGCAGTACAGCCAACAATTATAATCGATTGCCTTTAGCTTTGTGAGCGGAAAGATCTGACAATTTTGGGGAGCGAAATCATCGTGTGGTGAATTATTGACCCGCCATGGGCCGACGTAACATAACGTCTATTAACCTCAGCGTGAATCCAAAAGCAGTTAGAAAACGTTTCAGTAAGTATTGTTTTTCTACAATATATGTTGCAATCCCAAAGTCATATTTAAAATTTTCAGTGCATGTATACAATTTATTTGACAAAACCTCTTCAGGGACAAATATTTTCTACGTTTTACAAGCTTAATTAGGTGGAAACTGAAACGACCCCTTCGCAACGTAGTCCCACTTGTTTATTTTTGTGTGATGTTCTGTATTAGTGTATCGTCGTACGATTGTGACGGACAATTCTTGTGTGATCGTGTGACTCGAGTGTGAGTGACAGGCATTCATTATTGACATGCATTTTCCTTTTCTATCTTTCTCTTTCTCTGTCTTTATTCCCCGCCTTTCTTCCCCGCCTTTCTCCCCCGCTTCCCTTTGATCTCTTGAGACTTCAATCCTATGTTATATAAGAATGATGTGTGAAAGTTTGAAGGAAAACGAACCCTGTTTACCTCGTGAAAAAAAAAAAAATTATTATTAATATCATATTTTGTCAGGTGATGATGGGGTGACTGCCTTCAAAGAAAGAGCTGGTCGATTTTTGCAGCTTAGTAAAACATAAATCAAGAAGTTATGCATGAGGGACAACATCAACAGTCAACCGTTTCCTTTTGTTTGAAATGTGCTGTTCATAAAACAGCTTCTTGTTTAAATTACTTCTTGTCAGATTACAGACAGTTTGATAAACTCTTCGAGCAACTTCAAGGACGCAGCGGGTTCATTATGGAAGCCTTGAAAGTTATGCATGAGCAAGATCATGAAGTGTTTCCTTTTCTTTTGAAATGTGCTATTAAAAACAGATTCTTGTTCAATTACATTATCCAACAGATAATTTGATAAAATCTAGCAACGATGTCTGATGACGAAGAGGTACCCGTCTTCAAGAGGCAGCGGGTCCATTATGGCAGCCTTGAGAAGCAACTCAAGCAGGAAGGGGGAGATGCAATCACCATGGGGACGGAGGCTGTTGGGAACATCCATATCTCAGCTGGTAGGTAGCGCTTGCAGGGCTCTACAACAAGGAAATCATTAATTTTTCATTTTGGGGGCTACTTTTTCAATTTGATGGATATCACCAAATATTTCACATAATACCCTATGGTAATTTTAGGGGCTACCTACTGATTTCAGGGGGCTATTTTGAAAATTTGGGGGCAAAGTCACCCTCAACCCTGTGTATTTCCTACCCTGCTCTACAAACGTTTGTTTTTGGTCTTGCCAAGTTAGGCAAGTTTCTATAAGAAAATAGATTGCCCCAAAACATATATATGTTTCTTGCTTAACTATGTCTATGGAACGTTCAAAAACGAGCAATGATCTTGTCACTGCCATTTAGAGCACTTTCAGGATAGCTGAAATGCTTTGTTTACCTTCAGGGCTAAATTTTCAAACTCATTATTTGCCCAGTTCAAAGCATTGTAAAAATGGATGTATTGTCAATAATATGTTGCAAGCCTCCTAGTTCTGCATTGTGATAGCTAAAGTTATGAAGAAAAAGTTCTTAATTCACTCTTCTTGCAATAAAATACTGCTTCAAACTTTCAAATTGCGCACTGTATTTCATAATTGCTTTCAGCCCATCATAACTCTGGCTCAATCTTTAAGACCTGTTCTTTAGCCTTAAGATTAGTAGTGTTAATCCAATTCAACCACATAGTTTCATGACTATTTCCCTTTGTGCCAATCAGTACTTACAGTTTGATTTTTGTACCTTGGTTGACAAAAAGTACTGTGAAATGGACCTTAACCTGTTCCCTTCGAGTTTCAGAAATCCCCATAGACTTTGTACACAACCCACCCAGTTCCCGTAGTCAAGGGGTTAACTCAATTAGCGGTTACTTGAAATAAAGTCATTACTAAGCTTTTATTTATATGGTATTGATTTTGTTTGTTTGTTGTTTTTTAGGAGATACATTTGACATGGAAGAGCACGTTAATGAGAGGAGAAAAGAACTGCTAGCAGAATTTGAAAGAAGGAGAAAGGTATGTAGAAAATGCAATGCAAGAAATTGTTTGCCTTATGCCCTAGCCAGGCAAGTAAGAATAAGATTTCTTTCATATTCTGTATGGCCCAAAACCAAAATCTGGTGGCCTCAAACAAAGAAAAAAACATTCAAAATTCTGTTATATTTGGGGCCATCAGGCCTGTGCTAATTTCAAGCATTGGATGATGTATTTCCCAACATGACAAAAGTATGAACTCATGAAAGCATCTCAATTGAGGATTGTAAGAGTAAATATATGCTTTGTGTACTATGGATTGGAGTAATCTTTCAGACCTCTTCCATGTAATATAGCTATCTTATTCTATATGTGATTGTGAAGGATCTTCTCAATGCCCATGAGCTGCTTGGAAGGAATGCTCCCAGGGAGTTGAGATTGTGCACACAATGTGTGTTGGTTTGCATTGTATCCTATGACTGGGGTAATAATAGTGTTAAGCGCTTAGAGATTGATATTGTATCATATTAGGCACTATATAAATCAGACCTATTATTATTATTATTCACCAACAATATGTATGTTCTTTTAAATGACTGTAAAATAACATGAAAAATCTTATTTAAACTGAATGGAAAATAAAAAATTGTGATTTGAAAAACTTATTTATAACAAAATACTAATTTTCTTGCAGGCAAGACAGATCACAGTCTCAACCGATGACTCAGAAGTAAAAGCCCAGCTGAGGAAATATGGGGAACCTATCTGTAAGTTGTAATCATACACATTTAAATCTGCATATAGTGTCCACCAAAGGGAAAACAAGAAAAGTGTTCACTGTAGACAGGGGACTTCTAAAGACAGGTCCCATAGCATTGTTTTCTCTGTTTTGGTGACCAATATAGGCACGTTCCTGCTATACACAGGTGACTGCGAAGACAGGTTTGACAGTATGTAACTTGTAGAATTTCCATAAAATTTGTACCGTAAAACTCCGTGTATAAGGCGCACTCGTGTATAAGGCGTACCCCCAACTTTCTAAAAAAAAAGAAAGAAAAAAAGAAAAAAAAGGCATATCAAGGGCTTAATGTCTAATGCGCCTTATACACAGAGTTTTACGGTACTTTATATGAAAAAAGGGGACGTACGTATGAAATCAGAAATATTTGTCATAATCAAGGAGCACTGAAGTTTTTGTTGGAAGTTTCAAATACTTGTAATTTGGGGCTTTTGAATATGTTTTATTCCAAGGCTACACAACGCTTACCATAGTTTTTAAGTCCAATTTAAGAGTTAAGTTCAACTTAGGAGTTAAGTTCAACTTGGGATCTTTGTGAAACCCCCCCAGGTCTGTTTTCAGAGGGGCCTGCTGAAAGGAGAGAGAGGCTGCGCCATCTGCTGGCAGCCCTGGGAGAGATGGCCGACCAGGACAAACAGGCCAAGAAAGCAAACAAGGACAACAAGGGCAAGGAGGAACAAGCTGTGAGTAACAGACAGAGAGACATACCGTATTTGCCGGTGTATAAACCGCACCCCCCTTTTTTTGCAAGTTTTTTGAAAAAAAGTGCGGTTAATACGCTATAAACCGCACCCATGTATTAACCGCACCCCCATTTTTGAAAAAAAAAATGTTGAAAAAAGGTGCGGTTAATACACCAGCAAATACGGTACTAACAAACATACACACACACACACACATACGTACACATCTGTCCAAACCAACAAACTGGCTAACAAAGTCAGCAAAAAAGAAAGCCAAAGAGGAACAAACAATTAGTCATTAACCCCTTGACTACGGGAACCAGGTGGGTTGTGTACAAAGTCTATGGATATTTCAGAATCTCGAAGGGAATGGACAGACATACTTACAGACAAACACATACATACTCATAAAGACAAGAAAGCCAGCAAGGAGAATGCTAAGGAGGAACAAGCAATCAGTAACAGACAGAAAGGTGTACACATACATAGACAAAAAAAGAGATGTCTGACCAGGACAAACAGGCCAAGAAAGCAAACAAGGACAACAAGGGCAAGGAGGAACAAGCTGTGAGTAACAGACAGAGAGACATACTAACAAACATACACACACATACTGTACATACACATCTGTCCAAACCAACAAACTGGCTAACAAAGTCAGCATTAAGAAACCAAAGAGGAACAAACAAGTAGTCATTAACTATGGACAGACATACTTACAGACAAACACATACATACTCCACACTTTTTTCTCTACTGGCCCATTCGGGCAAGTGAAATCATAACTTTACAAATGTTACTTGCCCAAATAGAAAATGTACTTGCATGCTTACTTTAAAGAGTATTACTACAAGTAAAGAATTATATAATTCTCTTGTGGTTGACTAATAATTTAATTGCCCAATCGGGCAACCAAACTAGGCCGTTTATGAAATTTCACTTGCCCAACATCAATTTGTACTTGCCCCGGGCAATAGGGCAAGTGCTAGTGCTAGTGCTAGTGCATTGGAGTAACTGACTAGAGAGACATAATAACAAACATATACATACACAATATTCTTCTTATTGTATCCCCCGAACCACTTCGGGGGATACTATGGATTTGGCCTCGTCGCGCCGCCGCCGCCGCCGCCGCCGCCGCCGCCGCCGCCGCCGCCGCCGCCGCGTCCGCCGCAGAGATTTTCTTGTGAACGCTCTACAGGTCCGAGTTCTTGTCCGATCATTTTCTAATTTGGTATGAAGGTGTATTAAGGAAAGAGGATGAAGCCTATTGATTTTGGTGTGGGGCGGAGTCCTGGTTGCCATGGTAACCATGATATAAAGAAATAGTTAAGATTACCTTGTGAACGCTCTACAGGTCCGAGTTCTTGTCCGATCATTTTTTAATTTGGTATGAAGGTGTATTAAGGAAAGAGGATGAAGCCTATTGATTTTGGTGTGGGGCGGAGTCCTGGTTGCCATGGTAACCATGATATAAAGAAATAGTTAAGATTACCTTGTGAACGCTCTACAGGTCCGAGTTCTTGTCCGATCATTTTCTAATTTGGTATGAAGGTGTATTAAGGAAAGAGGATGAAGCCTATTGATTTTGGTGTGGGGCGGAGTCCTGGTTGCCATGGTAACCATGCTATAAAGAAATAGTTAAGATTACCTTGTGAACGCTCTACAGGTCCGAGTTCTTGTCCGATCATTTTCTAATTTGGTATGAAGGTGTATTAAGGAAAGAGGATGAAGCCTATTGATTTTGGTGTGGGGCGGAGCCCTGGTTGCCATGGTAACCATGATATAAAGAAATAGTTAAGATTACCTTGTGAACGCTCTACAGGTCCGAGTTCTTGTCCGATCATTTTCTAATTTGGTATGAAGGTGTAATAAGGAAAGAGGATGAAGCCTATTGATTTTGGTGTGGGGCGCGGTCCTGGTTGCCATGGTAACCATGATATAAATAAATAGTTAATATTACCTTGTGAACGCTCTACAGGTCCGAGTTCTTGTCTGATCATTTTCTAATTTGGTATGAAGGTGTCTTAAGGAAAGAGGATGAAGCCTTTAGATTTTGGTGTGGGGCGGAGTCCTGGTTGCCATGGTAACCATGATATAAAGAAATAGTTAAGATTACCTTGTGAACGCTCTACAGGTCCGAGTTCTTGTCCGATCATTTTCTAATTTGGTATGAAGGTGTCTTAAGGAAAGAGGATGAAGCCTATTGATTTTGGTGTGGGGCGGAGTCCTGGTTGCCATGGTAACCATGATATAAAGAAATAGTTAAGATTACCTTGTGAACGCTCTACAGGTCCGAGTTCTTGTCCGATCATTTTCTAATTTGGTATGAAGGTGTATTAAGGAAAGAGGATGAAGCCTTTTGATTTTGGTGTGGGGCGGAGTCCTGGTTGCCATGGTAACCATGATATAAAGAAATAGTTAAGATTACCTTGTGAACGCTCTATAGATCCGAGTTCTTGTCTGATCATTTTCTAATTTGGTATGAAGGTGTATTAAGGAAAGAGGATGAAGCCTATTGATTTTGGTGTGGGGCGGAGTCCTGGTTGCCATGGTAACCATGATAACCATGATATAAAGAAATAGTTAAGATTACCATGTGAACGCTCTACAGGTCCGAGTTCTTGTCCGATCATTTTCTTATTTGGTATGAAGGTGTATTAAGGAAAGAGGATGAAGCCTATTGATTTTGGTGTGGGGCGGATTCATGGTTGCCATGGTAACCAAGAACAACGTACACCACCAAACTTGTTCAGTTCACAATATTACAACCCACAAAAGTGCAATGCAATTGGTTCGGGGGATACATGTGCTCGGCTGCGCGACCCGCCGAGCGCGCAATTTCTAGTTATTATTTGTTTTAGATTAAAAGAAGGCAAAGAAAATGGGATTCCAATGGGATTATTTGTTTTAATCATGATAAATATTGTTTCAAACAGGAGAAGCAAACAACATGGTACCATGAAGGCCCAGCGAGTCTGAAGAATGCCAGACTGTGGATAGCAGAGTATTCTTTACCGAGGTGAGAAGTTGTTCATCGAATAAGTTGTAATGAAAGACGGTCTCCCACAATGAGACGGAAAGCTTGCGATAAGATGCGACTGAGCTTTTGCATGAGACTCCAGGCCCGTAGCCAGGGGGTGCATTGGGTCGTACGCACCCTCCCCCCCCCCCCCCCCCCCCCCCCCGCCCCTTCCCCTATTACACAACTTAACCAGTTGTCTCTGCCTCTGCCTCAAAATGTTTGAGTGACGGACCTCTTACTTCCCTCTTACTTGCCCTCTTACTTCTAGATGAGATTTACATGTATGAAATCACACTGTTCTCTGTTAGTTGAACAGTTATTTCGTTGCCCGATCGGGCAAGCAAACTAGACAATTTATGAAATTTTACTTGCCCCGGGCAAGTGGGCAAGTGCTAGTGTCGAGCCCTGGCATGATAAAGACTACCCCCGTTGGCGGGTTGCCAGATGAAGTCGGTTGTCAATCTGTATAACGTCACACTTACACAAGTAACTTCGTCCAGATTTTTGTATTCATAAACTTTGACATTATATAGTAAGTAATTAATATATATTATATGTTTGTCACCAGGGCTGACAAGAGATTAGAAGAGGCGAGAGACAAGATGAGGATCCCTGAATCACAGATCAATGCCAGGAGGCAGGAGCTGCACAGGAGAAACAGAGTGAGTGCACTAGTAATATGTGACCGGCTATAGCAAAATCCGGCACTTCTCGGTAAAAATCAAAATGTGGATTTTCAAACCATTAGAAAGGCCTCATCACAAGCTTTCCTTTGATGATTTGTTCTAACTAGTTGGTCAATAATTTGGTGAAGATATGATTGTTTCAATTTTACAATCATTGGTCTTTTACACACATTGTGTGATCTTAAAATGCCCATTTCTTCAAAACATGAATTACCAACAAGTGCCGGGTTTTGCTATAGCGGGTCACATATAGGTCTAGGATACATCTCAGTTATACAGGCTGTTTTGCCTTGTGAGGCTCGTAACTGATTACAATTTCACTCGGAGAACAGTTGCAAGTATTGTATAGAATTGACCAATATAAAGAAGGTAGTATATAAATAAGGTATATTAAAAAGTTGGTTATATAAAAGAAAAGTATAACAAAACTACTGAGTGTACTATTACGCGACCAATTTTACAAACATAAGTCTTATACACACATTATGTAAACTTAAAATGCCCATTTCTTCAAAACATGAATTACCGACAAGTGCAGGGTTTTGCTATAGCTGGTCACATTAGTGTAAGTTAAGAAAAGTTGTACCTGGAAAAGTTCTATAATATCGTTTTATTGGCCCCAAATTGTACTTTTGCTTGTTAATTTATCAACTATTTAATACATGTATTTCACTCTCAATATTTATAAAAGGAAGACAGTGCTTTTAGTATCCATGTTAGGCAGGTTATCTGCTATAGTCATGTCGCCACTGTGACAGGTTTTGTTCTATTTTTTTTTGCTTTGTGTTATTTCATTTTCAGAGCCTGACAGCTATTGGTAGTCAGATCGGAGACCAGAGGCCAATATCGTACTGCCGTTTCAGTCCCAACTCCAAACTCCTTGCCACAGCATCTTGGTAAGTTCAAGGGGAATGACACCAATATTTATGGTAAACATAATACTTGATGAAATTCTTTCACCAACAATTACAGAACAAACTTGTAAATGATTGCAACAAAATACGAACTAAATTGATTTATGTTCCTAGCATTCTAGCTTTATCTCAACAAAATTAAATTGCATTTTCTGGAAAGGAGTGTGGACTGAGTGGACGTGGTGTGGCAAGATTGGTAGAGCGTGTGCCCTCCGATACGTGAGATCCCGAGTTCGACTATCTAAAGACGCTACGAGGTCACAATAACAACGTGGGATACGTACACTGTGCAAATGAATCGCTAAAGTTTTTACATTTACATACAAAATATTATTTATTAATTTGTACATTTTGTCTTTGGAACAGGAGTGGACTGATAAAGCTATGGACGGCCCCAGAGTTCAACCACCTGAAGACGCTACGAGGTCACAATAACAACGTGGGATGCGTCGTCTTTCACCCGGAAGCCACCATCTCACTCTCTTCCAATGCATGCTGTATGGCGTCATGCTCAGCGGACGGCGCTGTCAAACTTTGGTCATTTGAAAGGTAAAACTCTTCTTTAAATGAATTTATATTATTCTAGAAGAGTGGTCTCTGCTTATTTGGGTATGCTTTAGTACACTTTTAACAGGTATACCTGATAAAATTAGGGGGCAGAGTTGCCCTCAGCCCCCATATATTTCCTACCCTGGAAGGGATATATAAACAATGTAGCTACGACGTCACAATAACAATGTGGGATGTGTAGTCTTTCAACCTGAAGCAACTGTATCGCTCTCTTAATGCGTACTGTATGGCGTCATGCTCAGCGGACGGCGCTGTCAAACTTTGGTCATTTGAAAGGTAAAACTGATGATTCATTCAAGGATGTAAGTCTTTTTCTAGAAGCCGAGCTATCGAATCTAGCAGATCCTACGTCTGGGCTGGAAATGACAAGTACATTACTGTTACATAAAGGTAAATACTATATAAAACAGGGTTGTAAAACACAGCTGTTTTGACTCAAAACAGATTGTTTTATTATCTAAGAACAGCTGATACATGGTAAGAAAATGTATATTTGAACTTATTTGTTCCAACTTGTTCTTTTTAAGGAGCACCATGTTAGCATTCAGTTTGATTGTGTTTGTTTTCCAGATTTTTCTCATAGTACTACCTACATCCCTGGTCATTGGATTTATTTTTTCTAGTAACATTTTGGGTTTAGGGGTGACATTCTAAATGGATTAAACATCAATGATTTATATTTTGTTGTCAAATGTATTAAGTCAGTAAAATATCGCACAATATACAACAAGGTGAAATAAGTACACTATGTTGTTGTATTCTAAGTAAACAATAACTCTTACCAATGTTCTCACAATTTTCTTTGTATTTTATGTTGTTGTAGTGAGGAACCCATTGCCAACATAGAGGGTCATGAAGCCAGAGTCAGCAGGTTAGAGTACCACCCTTCAGGCAGGTTTCTGGGCACAGCATGGTGAGAATGGTGACATAGTATGTAGATATTAGATTGATCATTTGACTGATTGATTGATTTATCAATAAATGTATTGATGTATTCATTCATTCATTCATTTATTCATTGATCCATCCATCCATCCATCCATCCATCCATCCATCCATCCATCCATCCATCCATCCATCCATCCATCCATCCATCCATCCATCCATCCATCCATCCATCCATCCATCCATCCATCCATCCATCCATCCATCCATCCATCCATCCATCCATCCATCCATCCATCCATCCATCCATCCATCCATCCATCCATCCATCCATCCATCCATCCATCCATCCATCCATCCATCCATCCATCCATCCATCCATCCATCCATCCATCCATCCATCCATCCATCCATCCATCCATCCATCCATCCATCCATCCATCCATCCATCCATCCATCCAACCATCCATCCATCCATCCATCCATCCATCTATTCATTCATCTGTCCATCCATCTATACATCCATCCATTCATTAAATGGTTGATTGATTGCTTGGTTGCTCGATTGATTGATTCATACATTTATTTATTGATCCATGAATTTACTGAATTACTACCATTCTCTTAGTGCTTCATAACTTGATACATCTGACAACTGACTGACATTTAAGGACATTGATTGATTAGGTGTTTGATTGATTGATTCATTCATACATTCATTCATTCATTTATTAATTAATTCAATCAATGAATGATTGATTGATTAACCGATCAATTGATTGATTGATTGATTGGTATAAGAAATTCTACATGATTTGGAAATACATATAACGGTAAATGTCATATCTGCTGAAAAAAGCTAAATTATGATTGTGAAGTTTGAAGTTTGAAGTTTTGCGTGATTGCAATCTGCTGAAGCCAAAACAAATGTTCATAAGGTTCATTGTTCTTGTTGTTGAAATGTTATTGTTTTTCAGTTTTGATGCATCATGGAGACTGTGGGATCTTGAAGTGCAGGAGGAGATTCTCCACCAGGAGGGCCACAGCAAGGCCGTCTACTCCATCGACTTCCAGCGTGATGGAGCCCTCTGTGTCACAGGGTAAGACAATCTGTTTATTGTTACCAACTCACACAGATGTAAATCATTAAATGCATGAATGTATATTATGGTTGACCAGATACACACAGTTTTTGTCTTGCAATCTAGTCTGCAGGCCTTTTTTCAGAGCTCTAAGCTTTTTCGTTTTATTGCCCAATCTTTAATTTTCCTTGTTTCTGATCGACTATTTAATACATGTATCTCACACCCAATATTGCTAAAAGCGGTGATTATGGAAAAGTTTTACATGGGAACATACAAGATTTCCTTAATATTCTTTTATTTTCAGATTGATAATATTGAAATATGATTTCATATAAATTTTGCTAACTCATAGAAATAGTGTTGGTATTGATGAGCCCTACCTTTGTGCCAAATAGCGATTTGTCTCCTTTATTTGCTAAACGCGTGACTACCGATTCTGAATTCTTTTTTTTTTTTGGAAAGAAAATATAGGAGGGAACACAAATGGTTAAATGGTTAGATTTTGTTTAGTCAATACATATTTCCATTAATAAGTTTATTTTCTGTATTGTATTTTTTCTCGTTTCAGTGGCATGGATGCTTTCGGCCGAGTGTGGGACTTGAGAACTGGACGCTGCGTCATGTTCCTGGAGGGTCATCTCAAGTCTGTCCTAGCGGTCAATTTCTCCCCAAACGGGTCAGTTGTAGTACAAGTCATAATAAACTCACTTTGTCATCTCAAGTCCTAGTGGCAAATTTCTCTCCAAATAGGTATATTGAAATTAATATCAATAAATATAAACTCAACATTTTGATTAGGGTTAAATCATGTATATTTACACACATATTGCCATATATGATGATCATTGCTATATATAGCACCTTGACCCAAGGCAAATTGCACTATGGGAAATCTGTCCTAGCGGTCAATTTCTCTCCAAACAGGTGAATTATGTAGCAATGATCCAGAGACCTTCATATTTGTGGGTTGACAGAAAATATATATTGTGTCATGAGGCACTACAGACACTGGCCTAATTTGTATTGGTGGCATGTCTTTAGTCCAGAATTGAGAGGTCACAGAAGTGGTCACTGATTTAACCATCGATTATTTAAAGTGTCAAGAGACACTTTGTCTTGGTGTCACTAATTAGCAGAAGGATTTGCATTGGTAATAAGGAGAGATAGGCATACCCCCAGCAGCTCATGAGACCAGTCGCACTTGTACCCTATCTTTCACTCAAATGATCAGTTAAGTAACAATGAACTTTTACCTCTTTCCTCTACTACATTTTTTTTGTAGCTGTCATCTGCAACTTGACAACATTTCTGAGAGTATGACTTCATTTGATATAGTTAATTGGGAAGAAATATACATGTAAATGCATTTTCATGTGGACTGACATATAAACTATCAAGGCTTTTGTTTCCAAATTTCTTTTGTAGCTATCAACTTGCAACGGGTAGCGAGGACAATTCAGTGAAGATATGGGACATGAGACAACACAAATCCCTCTACACCATTCCAGCCCACCAGAGCCTTGTACCGTCAGTCAAATTTCAGGGTAAGTCTGTGTCTTTACATCAATTTAAATTTTATGTCCCACTTGTAGTTAATGCAAGCAACACAAACCACTGTTCATTATTCCATTCCAACAGAGCCTTGTACTGTCTGTCAAGTTCCAATGTAAGTATCTTTTCTTGGTTTCTGCATTTAAGTGAATTCAAAGGAATATGTGTTATTCTCTTGGGATTACATTTCACCTAGTCCCACATGTACAGTTGTTTGTATGGGGCATGAGACAACATAAATCACTATACAGCTTTCCAGCCCATCAGAGCCTTTTACTATCTTTAAATTCCAAGGTATGTACAGTTTGTGTCTCAAATATAAATTCTAATTTTAAGTGTAAGTCCCACCTGTAGTTAACCATAACAACACAAACCACTGTTCATTGCATCAATTGCAATTTTGATGTTACTGTATTACCAGTATTAAAAAGACCAACGATAGCGAACCCCCGATCCATATTAACTCACTTAGTCCCACTTGTAGTTATTTGTGTATTGTGGGATAATAAGAGAGACAAAATAAATCTCTGTGCACCATTCCTGCCCATCAGAGCCTTGTACCATCTTGTTTTACGCTTTTTCAAAAATTGAAATTAGACTTTGCAAAATCAAGTTTCATCCAATTTTTATTCTAATTATATGACATTAATTTTGTATTTATCAGTATTTGTTTTATTTGTTCTCCCACAGGATCTCGAGGTGACTACCTCCTGACGTGTTCATATGATGGAACTGCAAAGGTGAGAAGACATTTGTTGAATATTTATCCATCTTGTCTCTTCTCTCAATCTTAAGCCCATCCACTACTATTGAAAATGCAAAATCTTGGCCCCATTTCATAAAACTTCTGCAATTGTTGTAAGTGCCCAATTATCGTAACTACCATGGCAGCAACTGAAAAGCTGCAGTCTGATTGGCTGTTGACCTAATAGTTACAACAATTGGACACTTACAACAATTGCGAGTGTTTTATGAAACTGGGCCCTTTAGGCAAGAGGTTAATGTTAGAATATGTGTCATACATAATTATAAACCCGTCTATTTAGACCTCCCAAGAAAGACAAAGAAAGGATGCCTTTATAGACAGATTCATTTACATGCAAACTGCTTTACAGGGAATCAGAATTGGTCTTTTCATACCAATTATCTTTAAATAAAGAGGGTTCCTAAAGAAGGTTCGACTATATAATTTTCTCCCAACATGTCAGTGACCACCCACCCCATTATTTTCAACGCTGATTTTGTTTTTGATGATATATTATATTGGATATTAAGATATAAATCATTTCACTCTCATGATCATTTGATATCATTGATAAATATGTAACAAAGTCGAAAGAGAACATAAGATTTAACATTTTTGTTTATCTGATGATCTCTGAATAAACTCGATTGAATGTACAATGTATATCTTTTATAGGGATTATCAACAAATCTATCATGATTTTCCTCTTGTTTCTTTCTTTCTTTCTATATAGGTGTGGGCGCATCCAGGCTGGTCTCCACTCAAGACTCTAGCAGGTCACGATGGCAAGGTCATGTGCATCGACATCTCGCCAGATGAGAAGTTCATCGCTACCTCATCATTTGACAGGACTTTCAAGCTCTGGGCACCAGAATGAGTCTCACTTCACCCTTCCCTCCTCCCCCTCCAAAAAAAAGAGTAGAACATCAGACACCAGTAATCAGCTTTGTTATATGTGACCGGCTATAGCAGAACCCTGCACTTGTCGGTAATGAAAGTTTTGAAGAAATGGGCATTTTAAGTTCACATAATGTGTGTAAAATGTGTGTAAATGACTGTAAAATTGAAACAATCATATCATCACTAATTATTGTCCAATTTGTTGGAACAAAGCATCAAATGAAAGCTTGTGATGAGGCCTTTCTAATGGTATACAAATCTACATTTTTATTTTTACCGATAAGTGCAGGGTTTTGCTATAGCCGGTCACATATAACAGCAGGTTTGAGGCACTCTAAATTGGTGGTCTAGAAGAGCCAAGTGAGTGTTCCGCCCGCCATCTTGTGGCAGTTCTTTCGTAGACTTCTCATATGATTAGAAGTTTGTCGTCAACTCGTCATTTGACAGAACCTTCAGGCTATGGGCACTAGAAAGACCCCAATCCCTTCCCTAAAAAAACACAACAACTAAAATGGGTTGAAAATCAGGCACTGGTCATCATCATTATTATGTACTATTATGACTTTAGCACGCAAAAACAAGTGGTGGTCATTTGCCAGAACTTAAAAGCTATGGGCACCAGAATGACCCCCACCCCTCCCCACCCCTTCTTTCCAAAAAAACAGCAACTAAAACAGGTAGAAAATCAGGCACTGGTTATCATCATTTTTATGTATAATAACGATTTTAGCGCGCAAAAACAAGTGGTGGTGAAGGACTCTAAACCTGAATGAGAATTTTGCCATTTTTCTAGTTCTATTATGTTGTCGTGGGCAATGTATGTCACCGGTCATTACTTTTGTTGTTAGAGAACATAATGAGCTTCTAGTTTGTTTCCATGGGGGACACGCACGCACAAATTTGTGGTCTAGTAGTTCTAAGACTCTTAACCCAAATTAAGGTAGCGCCATTTTGTTGCAGTACTATCTGTATTCCTGACACTTTGGATCGTGGCTTTGATATTAGCTAAAAGTCATCACAATGTTGTTGTTGCATTGGGCATTCAAGCATGGAATTAGACTTTGAAAATAGTTTAAGCTTTATGTTTTCAAACCCAAACTGATGAAATACCAAATTCTCTAGCTTACATAGTTTAAAGCGAAATGGGATACAGGCCTATAAACCATACCAATATCTCCAATCCCAACAATGTACATTTGGCTTCTGTTCGTTCCCAACAATATTAAGTTCTTATGTTTTTCGGTCTTCTTCGTGTTACTGGGGTATATATAATTGAATAGTGCGTTGCCTTTAGGATTATGTTTACAATTCATGTTTTCTAAAGTTTTTGCAACATGACACACCATCAAACTGATATATATTGACCTGAATTAATCTTATCCAGTTGGAGAAGATTAAAACAAAATTAGGCTGTATTTGTATTTTTATGCCTCCGCAACGAAGTAGCCGGAGGCATTATGTTTTCGGGTTGTCCGTCCGTCCGTCCGTCCGTACGTCCCGTTCTCGTGATCGCGTTATCTCAAGAACCGATTGACGGATTTTCACCAAACTTGGGTCATGTATGTATCTTGGGGGGGCTAATGATCTGATTAGATTTTGGGGTCATGAGGTCAAAGGTCAAAGGTCACAGAGCTCATTATATATGCAAAAATAGCTCGTGATCGCGTTATCTCAAGAACGGATTGACGGATTCTGACCAAACTTGGTACATGTATGTATATTGGAGGGCCAATGATCTGATTAGATTTTGGGGTCATGAGGTCAAAGGTCAAAGGTCCCAGAGCTCATTATATATGCAAAAATAGCTCGTGATCGCGTTATCTCAAGAACGGATTGACGGATTCTGCCCAAACTTGGTACATGTATGTATATTGGAGGGCCAATGATCTGATTAGATTTTGGGGTCATGAGGTCAAAGGTCAAAGGTCCCAGAGCTCATTATATATGCAAAAATAGCTCGTGATCGCGTTATCTCAAGAACGGATTGAAGGATTCTGCCCAAATTTGGTACATGTATGTATTTTGGGGGGGCCAATGATCTGATTAGATTTTGGGGTCATGAGATCAAAGGTCAAAGGTCACAGAGCTCATTATATATGCAAAAATAGCTCGTGATCGCGTTATCTCAAGAACGGATTGAAGGATTCTGACCAAATTTGGTACATGTATGTATTTTGGGGGGCCAATGATCTGATTAGATTTTGGGGTCATGAGGTCAAAGGTCAAAGGTCACAGAGCTCATTATAAACCCCTCAAAAAAAGTTCGGAAACTCAAGTTTCATCGATCATATCTCTCATATTTTTTAATAAGAATACTCGAAATCGGTGTCACAATAAAGCCTCATTATATACCTTTCAAACGATGCATTATGTGTAGTAATTATGCAATTGGGGCGATTGCAGTAGCCCAGAGAATAGGGGGAGGCAGGAAGTGAAATCTCGCAAAATGGCCCCAATGCATTCAATTTACGAGTGCAAGACTGTGTTGACCAGTTTTCTAAAGGTTAACAATCTATTGAATGCTGCCACCCTTTCCATTCATCAAAATTGTTGAATTTGATACCATTTTAATGGAAATTATCTCTTCCTTACGATGGCATATTAATCGTAAGGATTATGCAAATGGGGTGTGTGCAGCGAACCGGAATATGGAGATGGGTCGAGTGTGAAATCAGACAAAAAGATATGGAGTTGACAACAAATCAGAGCGTTGCATTTTTTTCGAGCTTTTGGGAGGATTTTTTAGCATTTCAAATAAAATATTCATGATTTAAATTGATATCAACGGAAAGCCCAACAACTCTTCTGTATGAAAATGTGACATTTATAATGATTTTTGTAAAGGGCGGCTGCAGGGAGATGAATGTGGGGGAGCCTCAAAAGTGACCCATTTCAAAACGCTCTGATTTGGTGTCGGTATCTGTATACCATTGTGTAGAGGATGTAATGCGACTTGAACGAGTTGGCCATGAATGAGAGGAATTCAATTGAAAACGCATGAATTGTGCCTTGAAATCAGAGCGTTTCAAAATGGGTCACTTTTGAGGCTCCCTCCCATTCATCTCCCTGCAGCCGCCCTTTACAAAAATCATTATAAATTTCACATTTTCATACAGAAGAGTTGTTGGGCTTTCCGTTGATATCATATTTGATCATGAATATTTTATTTGAAATGCTAAAAAATCCTCCCAAAAGCTCGAAAAAAATGCAACGCTCTGATTTTTTGTCAACTCCATATCTTTTTGTCTGATTTCACACTCGACCCATCTCCATATTCCGGTTCGCTGCACACACTCCATTTGCATAATCCTTACGATTAATATGCCATCGTAATGAAGAGATAATTTCCATTAAAATGGTATCCAATTCAACAATTTTGATGAATGGAAAGGGTGGCAGTATTCAATAGAATGTTAACCTTTAGAAAACTGATCAACACAGTCATGCACTCGTAAATTGAATGCATTGGGGCCATTTTGCGAGATTTCATTTCCTGCCTCCCCCTATTCTCTGGGCTACTGCAATCGCACCAATCGCATAATCACTACACATAATGCACCGTTTGAAAGGTATATAATGAGGGATTATTGTGACACCGATTTCGAGTATTCTTATTAAAAAATACGAGAGATATGATCGATCAAACTTGAGTTTCCGAACTTTTTTTGAGGGGTTTATATGCAAAAATAGCTCGTGATCGCGTTATCTCAAGAACGGATTGACGGATTCTGACCAAACTTGGTACATGTATGTTCCTTGGAGAGCCAATGAACTGATTAGATTTTGGGGGTCAAAGGTCAAGGTCACTTATAGCTCATAATTGTGATACGTCAAGATCTAAAATACTGAGTACCATCAAAATTGAGTTGCCAGAATTAATTCAGTGTACATGTTGATTTGGGCTTGATATAAATCGCGTAATGGCGGAGGCATCATTTTTCGACTGCGCGCAGTCGAAGATCCATCTAGTTTTAACAGAACCTCTTTCATGAACACTTAATCAAATACAAATAACATAACTGATCAATTAGTCAAGACAATTTGATTATGTAGTCAAACGTTATATTTTATTTCATATTCTGATTCTGTACATACTTTGTACATATTCTTTTATACAAATAAAGTGCATGTGCTATGAAAGTACATGTGATCTCTAAAGCAAGTCTCTGTCATTCATTTATCTCATGATTTTTTTTACGAACAGCGGAACCTCTTTATAAGGAGCTCTGATATAACAAAACCCTATTATAACAAGGTAATACAATGGAACCACTTTTTAAAGAGATCTGATTTAACAAAAACCTATTATAAATACAGTAGGAATTTTGCTGGTCACAGCTCTTTATATATTTGTTTTTGCTTTTGGACCCCGATGTAAAGAGATATCTGATATAAACAAGGTCATTTGAATGATACCAAGGACCTCATTAATATAAAGAGGTTCCACTATAATTATACAATGTCAACTGTTTATTAAATTCAGTTGAAAGAGGCAATAGAACTTATAAACATAGTTGTTCAGATGAATGATTACCAACCAATAAAATACTCAAATTCATTCCATTTCCTCAATTTAAGCGGTTCTACAAATTATTAACCATTACATTTGATCATGCCACTCATTAAATCTAAATATATATATACACTTTTTGTAGAGATTAAAATGACTGTATTCTATTGGGAAATACTCCCAAGAACAATTTCTACTTCGAAGAAGAAAAAAATCAAGCATCTCCGTGAGAAATAAATAAATGCACATTTTGCACAACAAACGAGAAAACATATACCATGCAATGACAATGAACAAAACATATTTGTAACAAGCAACAATAATTTGGAAATGAGGTATACATCCTATATTCTTTACAGCATGTTATCCCGAGGATTAAACTTTAGTTATAGCAGTGCCCCGTTTCATAAAATGTATCCAGTTGTTGCGAATGTCCAATTATTGTAACTACTATGGCAACAACTATAATGCTCCGTGTTGATTGGCTGTTGACATAATAGTAAGTCATGATAATTGGATATTTACCTTTCCAAAAGTGGAAAAGTGGAAAGTACCTATAGCAGAGCTTAAAATGAGTTAGCCCATTGCCTACGGGAACCTGATGGTCCTGTATTAACTCTATGGGGATTGCAGAATCTAGTAGGGAATGGGTTAACACAAATTCTCATATATAGGTGTAAAACATTATTGGTCATATTTCGCCCCCCCCCCCCCCCAAAAAAAAAAAAAAAAAAAAAAAAAACATCAAATCAAATCAAATTGACATATTGTCTTCCACATTTCATCAGGTAAAGAAAATTATACTTTTGTGTTTGCTGTAATAGATGCAGTAGACAAAATGTTTTAAAAAGTATATTGAAAGAAAGACTTTGCAAAACTTTGTAATGGAATTGTAATGGAATAATGTAATGGAAGCAAAGGAGATATAATTACATGTATACTGTAAATGTATACAGTAATGAAAGACAAAGTCAAGAGTAGATGATATTGTATCATATTAGGCACTATATAAATCAAACCCATTATTATCATTATTCTAGTTTGATATTATTTGAAACATTTTACAGCATAGCTTACGGGAACCGGGTGGCCTATGTACAAAGTCTATGGGGATTTCAGAATCTCATAGTGAATGGGTTAAATGTTTGGCTTATGAAGATTGTCACAAACAAATTAAGGCAAGCAAATAAGGTGTCATGTGTATGCTACCCCTCCCCTGGAAAAAAAACCACATTTTAACATATTCTTGTACGAATCCCGTTGGAATCCCATTTTTTTGGCTCATTTTTAAACACAATAATTCTAGATGTCAGATTATGTACAGTCACCAGGGCCCCATTTCATAAAACTTGTCCACTTGTTGTAAGTGTCCAATTACTGTAACTACTATAGCAACATCTGAAATAGTCATATTATAGTTACCATAATTGGACACTTACAACAATTGGAAATTGTATGAAAGTTATTAGGCATATATCCAGTGAATTTTACACTATTATCAGTTTGAAAAACAATGCACACACAACATAAATAATGGACCTCTAAATATAATTCACAATGAATACTGGTTGTACTTAAAAGGTATGGATGGATCAAGGGGATACATAATACATCTGTAGAACATATTGAATTGAAACTTTTACAGCACATTTGCTTTTCCACTCAGTATTTATTTAAAGAAATTCAAGTGATGAAGATTGCAAATTTGTATTAAGTTTTCCTTGCAAGGTTAACATTTTGCAAGTTATGCAAATGGTAACATCTTGAAGACTAACGATTGATGTATGAAGGAACAAACATGTTTTTATAGAGTAAAGATAATCAACTTTACACAACAACATAAATGTAGTTCTGGATTCATAACAGTTTCTCTTTGTATGAAAATTCTCTGAACAGGACGGAAAGAGATGGACTTTTTCATGGAAGAAAATTGAATTTTCTATTGTGTTCATTTGAAATTCTACATGATATCAAGAATCTTGGATGATTGACATTGTCAATCTTGTCCTTCGACCATAATTTAGAATACATTTATGGGAAAAAAAATTGTCTCCCCTGGCAATCAAAATAGCAGACAGAAGATAACTTTCAAACCATAAATCACCACGTATAAGCCGCACCCAGTGCCAGCTAGCTCATTTACGAAAGGAATACACAGAGTGACATTGAAGTTTGTAAAATTGTGCTCATTTTCATGAAAGACATAAAAAGTCAGCAGCTAAGGGGGGGGGGGGGGGGGGGGTGGCCGCAGGGGGCACATGCCACCAATAATTTGACAAGATCAATACAAAAGGGGAAAAATAGTACATAAAGTGTGCCTCCCCCCGATCAGTCTGAACACGTTACACCATATGTTAGGAGTTTTTCTACATGGCGATGTACAGTTTGTAAATATGAAAAAGATAATTAATTGGACAGACTTAGATCAATACAACTTTCCTTCTAGATTGACGTATCTCCGATGATCAGCGTGATTGATCTTATCATACGACGCCCCCCTCCAGGGTGCCTTATCGAGGGTGATCTCTCCATTGATGTGCAGCTTGTCCGCCCTCCCGTTGAGTGTTCGCCGGTAAAATAGCGTGCTCTCATCGGCGCCCTTGGGCATTCTACCGAACGAGAGTTTGACCATTCGCCTCGTCAGGTCCTTCGTGTCCGTTCCTTTATCGCAACCGTTGTCATGGCACTCCCTCGCACCGACTGCCGTCTTCGCCCTACCTTGCAATTGGCCTGGTTTTTAGAGAGAGAGCGAGACATTTATAAATTTTTTTATTCAATTATTCAGATTAATTCAGATTTATCAATTCTGCTTCAATACTTTGCTGGCTTTCGAGGGCTGGCAGTTTTATGTCTGGCGACATGAAATCTCATACATTAAATCATTCAAATTATGAGATTCGATTTTTAAGGCCAGCTATATTTCATTTTCACTCAGATATATAACTATAGGCCTACTTCTCATATTCTCAGACAAAATATTTGTGTCTTTTAATTTTAATTTTAATTTGAATATGAATGACAAGAATTACAAGTATAATATAATATAAATATAGGTATTGTGATCAAAAGTGTATCATGAATTTTCCATATGTGAAATGTTTAATGCAGATCAAAATAATAATATCACGACAATATCAGAGATAAATATTGGTATTGTAATCAAAAGTCTTGTCATGATTTTCTATAGGTTAACAGTTTAGTTTGGGTTGAAATAATGATGTCGCACTGTGTGCGCCTAACAGGCGACTGGCTGGAATACTCCCTAGGGAGTGGAAAATGTGCACATAGTGTGCAGGAATGATTGCAGTGTGTATCCGTTGACCGGGGTAATAATAATTGTGCAAAGCGCTCTGATCCCCACGGGAATAGCGCTATATAAATAACCGTTATTATTATTATTATTAAACAAAATATACTCACTTTCTGTCTTTGATCTGTTGTGTGGCCTGGCACTCTGTGCGCTCCGATGTCTCTGCGCCGAAGATTTGGGCGGCCATGTTTCCTTCAGCTGACTGCTGCCCTCACGCATTATGCTGTAAATCTTGAGCAGATTATCGAGAACTAGCGGCACGATGCTTACGCACCCGCCGTATAGGACTCGAGCCTCTGAACAGCTTAGATGATTGACCTGTAATGAAACAAGTCAGGGGGAAAAATTCATTTCAAAGTAGTTTTAAATATATAACATCAAAAATACATGTGGCTATACATTGCATTTCATATTAACCTGAATAACTTGTTTAATGTCTACTTTTGAATACCACATTCAAGACACAATATTTCATAATTAGCGAAAGAAAAAGTATGCATTTCCATCTTCATCTAAATTTTAATTTTGGCCAAAACTGTACTCCCTTTACCAAAACTCAACTATCCCTTTAAAATGGAAACTACATGTGCACATTCAGTCATCTTACCTCCTGATGGGGGTAACCCGCCCGAAGTGACGAGAAATCGCTGTTGGGGTTAAGAAGCGTCTGGCACCGGTTGATGGACGTGCACGCGGGGCCATCCTTGATTACGTCGGGGTTGATGTTGTATATCCTCGTCACGATGTTGAACAGTTCACCGACCAGGTCCAGCCACTGTTTCATGGCACGGCGGTCGGTGGCGTTTCGGCTGCGTTCAAACATCTCTTTCACCTGTTAGAATAAAAGAGGCAAGATGAATTTCAACTTAGACAATGAAACGGTCCTAGATGGACCGATCTTCAAAGTTTAATCAAACTGGAGCGTTATATCTTTGGTGTAGAAGAAAATTAAAGAGTTAGACAATCTGAAATATGTATCAGTCACTGAATAAAAATAAGTTGTCTTTATTTTACATGCATGTGCATGCCCTAGAGCAAGCACTAACAAAAATATTTGTGGCGATGTCAAAATAACAATACTGATGTGAGGTCACTTTAATCAGATTTTCGATGCTGTATAACTATATATATTCTCTAGATCGTATCTGCAGCAACATTTTGAATGACGTCAGGTACAACCGACCTTTAATTGGTGATGATAATAAGTTAACTGTTTTATAATTGTCTGTCAGTGCCACAATACGATTAACAACCTTGAGTGCTAATGTCACAAATTTGCACCACACCATATACGTAACTCCCATTGGGTTGTCTGTATCATGTATGTATATATATCCTTGACAAGTAAGCTAGATGCATCACCTTTAATGGTTTTATTTACATTATGCCATTTCTGTCTTAATAATTTGTGATCAATGTAAAATCAATTAATAAGTATCAATAATTATAACACTGATTTCTTACATGGTTTATTGATCGAACTGGCTTGGTCCTCTCAAAGGCATCAGATCGTGTGTTTTCCATGCCGTTGATGAAAGTGAACTGCTGTTGTTGGAGCACCTTGTAGCGTTCCCGTAGCTTAGCAACATCTCTGCGTATGCCGTCCATGGTCAATATGTGATCTAAGGAATATATAAAAGACAACTACGTTAGAAAAGTGAATAGAAGACATTCATATAAAACTATAAATTATGTTATTTGTGTTTTCATGGCATTGACAAAAGTGAACTGCTGTTGTTGAGGCACCTTGTAGCGTTCCCGTAGCTTAGCAACGTCTCTGCGGTTACCCTCCATAGTCAATGTGTGATCTCCATAAAATAAAAAAGACAATTAAGTTTGAAAAGTGAATAGGAGACATTCTTAAAATTACAAATTATAGTAGAGAAATCATTTTCTTTTGCCTTTTTATGGCCTTGTATGATAAAAGTGAACTGCTGTTGTCGAAGCACCTTGTACCATTCCATAGCTTATATAACGCTGTCTCTGTGTATACCCTCCATGGTCAATGTGTGATCTACATAAAATAAAAAGACAACTATATGTTAGAAAGTGAATAGAAGACATTCCCTAAATTACAAATTAATAGAGAAATCATTTTCTTTTGTCTTGTTATGATGGCCTTGTATGATAAAAGTGAACTGTTGTTATTGGAGCACCTTGTAGCATTCCCATAGCGCTGTCTCTGTGTATACCCTCCATGGTCAGTATGTAATCTAAGACAATTAAAATTTGAAAAGTATGCACACAAAATTCAAATAAGATAAGGTATTATGATTCCACTTAATCAACAAGATTTGTTTATCAAAATTGTAAAAAAGCAAACTATACATTAAAAAACCAAAACAATTAGTTCGACAAATAATATATATTCATATCATCAAAACCTATATAGTCCTATATGATTTAAAAAATCACCTCACAAAAGATTTGAAAACTTGCAGTAAAATTTACATGTTGTAATCAATTATAATATTCCAAAATACTCCCAATATTCTGAAATACATACCCCAAATTCCCTTGAATGAAATGAAGCCAAATATTTCTTAAATTAATGTCACAACAACGAATCCTTCTCCAGCAAAAATCACTTGTTCTTAAGCTGGCTAAAGAACTGACTGCTTTGAAAGCCGACAATAAGCTACTGCTCACAGTCAAACACAACTTACAGATATATATACCGGCACCAAATAGATTATTACTTTTGATGTCCATGCCGCTACCATAGCGACCACAATTGTTTACATGTAGCTATATATAATTTACATATATGCCAGTACATGGCAAAATTAATTATTGACTTGTATACAGTAGCTGTATCCTTGGAACGATTAACCTGTAGGAGCGTGGTGAAATAGATCTGCAGCGCATCTTCGTAATCAATCGTTGCTATGGTAACTACATGCCCAAAACTCTTCCCCTATAGTTATTCATGAGTTGGAGACTAATTAGTTTTATGCTCACGCTTGACTGTTCATCTGCTTATGAATGTGTTATTATTTTGTTATGTTGGTTGAGTTTATTTTTATTTTCTGAATTTCTGTTATATATTTAATAGATACGTGCATCTACATCAAAGAATAAAAAAGTGGATACCGTATTAGTTAAGGGACAGTGGCATATATAGCCAGGAATCGTGACTCTAACCCAAGAGCGTGTATTATTAGCGCAAGTTGCTTCAGGTGGGGTCCAGGGGACGGTGCCCCCGGGAGCTTTTGTATTTTAGCTATTTAAAGCCCCAAATCAAAACTATCGACTAAAAGCAAAAAAAAACCAGGCCTGATGGGGAGACGTAATACATTACGTAAATAAGACATATTTTTTTACAAGTTTCTGCTATCAGCTTCAGCTCATAGTGGAATTCCACCCCAGAAGGTTGACGTTTGCTATGAAAGAAAGTGCATGAATATGAGGATTCATGAGCGAAAATCTGAGCAAAAACGGTCGAGGTAGAGCAGTAAAAAAGTTATGGCAGTTTGAACTTTGCTCCGATTGTGGGTATCGTTTGCATTTGCTATTGATCTGCAGCTATTTTCACTTATGAACATTTTAACAAAATCTAGTTTTCTTAATAACAAAACAATCTTTTATTAGCTTTTACATTCCCAAGTAGTTGGCTAATGGCCCATCGATGTTCCTCTATGAATTTGTGAAAACAAGCAGACAGGAATTTATTTTTAGCAAAGAACATGAGGAATAAGTGCCCAGGTCGAAAAAACAGTTGAAAATTAGTTGCCAACTGGTACTAGTTCATACCAGTTGGCCAACTGGTTTCAATATGGAAATTGGTACACTGGAATCAACTGGAATCAATTGGAATCTACTGGAACAACCAGTAAGAACCCAGTTAGGCTAACCAGTAAAGAAACTCAGTTGAAACCATTAACAAACCAGTAGTGGGATTAACCAGTACATGAGGACCAGTTAAAGTAGTTGGTTTCAACTGGTATTTCTATTGGTTTTAACTGGTCTTCTGCATCTGCATTTATCTTTACTGGGAACCGGGAATTTTAACTGCTACCGTTTGATGCCAGTTAAAACCAGTAAAAACCAGTTGAATTTCCAACTGGTTTCAACTGGTTTCAACTGTTTTTTCGACCTGGGTGTATTTTCATATACAAAACTATTAAGTTATGGCGAGTTCCTCGTCGCTGTTGGGCAATTCCGTATGAGAGAAGGCAAAAACACCACATCTCAAAGTTGAGCAATCTTCCCTAAATCAAACTGTTATCGATAGAGGAAAACTTGAATTTTAGGAAACTGAAAACCGTTTGTATATAGCTCGATTGGTTTTTCAAATATTTCTGCTTGAATTGAACAGAAATTTATGACCTTTTATTCATAAATCAGCTTCATTTTGTGAAAATAAAGTGAATCTTTTAATTCAATGACTGTTTCTGCTCATTTTCTCATATTTTCCATACGATGTTGTAACAATCACAAATTGTAAAGCATGGGCAGTAACTTCATTGCATATTTTTTTTGAGAAATTTTTAAAATCTATGCACATTTGATCGTAATTCCGTTACGATAAAACGTTTTAAGTTTTTCTCAATATCTTATTACTTGTTCTTTAGTCATGTCATTGTGAATTCTCTTCCTTCACCATAGTCCTAAGAACTTCCAACATAATTTTCTGAAATAATGTCACTACTTTTTCCAAAAATGGCGTAACAGTATTAGTAATTCCGTTACGTAACGGAATTACATGCACATGGTTTGTAAGGTATTGAATGATATTGCTGAAAATAACTTTTTTTCTTGTTCTGAATGTAGAAACACCCTTTAAATAGCATGAACTGTAGCCATGTAGACAATAAGTCATTATACGTACTGTACAATGTTACTTTATGTGACTCATTACCTCACATGCTTCATATTGCATCAATGGTGATTTAACTAAATTGATACACGATAGATAATTTCTCTAATTTCTCCATGAACATAATAGAGATGATAATGTTCTATCATTAAATTAGTTTCCAGCAAGACACACTTGACTGAAATTATGAAGATGCAACAATTTAAAAATATCCAGTAATTAGTATGACACTGGTTCTACATTTATTTTCTCACATTAATTTACATTGATGTATTTTAAGATATAAATCATACCTTCAACTTTCAAGGAGATTTAATATTAATAATTTTGTATGTAGATTTGAATATCATTGATCAGTTAAGGGCTCATAACTCACCATTAATTATGTAAATTTGTATTAAACTGAAGCATATAAAATCAAACATAAATTCAGAATAGGCTTCAAGATATTCAAAATATACATAATACAGGCTAAGATATGTTTTATTCATTATCATAAAGTCAGAATTCATTAAGTGTTCAGTGTGCTTCTGTATGCAGATCAAAGAAGATGTACAAGTATTTGCATTTTCAAATGGGAATTCCTAAAGGTGTCTTTCATTTTTTGCAATTTGATTTTTATATTTTATATATGCCAACTTTTTGTATTTGGATCATACATGTTTATATCCGTACATGTATTTCATGAAATGAATGAAAACGCATTCTAAATTGATTTGAGAGTAAATTAAGATCACTTTAGGATGAATTTTTAAAAGAATAATTTTAGAATATAACAAGAGTTTATAACAAATCTCGATTTGTTTGTAATTCTGTTACGCACACACATAAATTCAGGATTTGTTCTGGTCCTTATGTAAGAGTTTAACAATGCATACATTGTTTAACAATGCATACAAATTAACAATGCATACAAATTAACAATGCATACAAATTAACAATGCATACAATTAACAATGCATACAAATTCTTTACTATAGACTGTACGCAGAAAAATGTAACCAAGAAATTGCATTTTCATGGGTGGATTCATGGGTGGATTTCACAGGCGTAATTCCGTTACAGTGACATTCGTTTGTCTTTAAAGGTAATTTCAGAGGTTAAAATAGATCATTTCTGGAAAAAAGATGTACCAAATTCAAGTTTGTAACTTAAATGATAAGTTTTTATTACCAATGAAGAATTTTTTGTGGTAGCTTTTGCAGAAAATCATTACAAAATTAGTGTTGAATAAAAGACCCCTTTCCATTATGATTGTATTTTGGTCTACAGTGTTATAGATTTGTACCTCTAGTACCCCTGCCAGTTATTAAAGTTGTAAAAACTGTGGAAGTGAAAGGAATTTTAAATATGATTAAGAAAACAGAGCTAAAAATCACTTATATGTCATTCTGTAACAGTGGAATTGCCCATTCACAATGCATTTCCATTCACACAGATTTCCAATATTCTGGAAGTTTACAAGGCTTTATAGCATTGAAAGTTGAATTATTTGACCTGTTTGTGATTTTAAATTGTTTAAATGTTTCTTGATATTGATGATGTGCAGTTCTTTAGCATGTCACATAATGTAGGTACTTTTTTTTTTTTTTTACTTTGGGTTTTTTCACAATTTAACCATTTTTCTTGAAGTCAAGGAAAAATTCTAAAATGTTGCTTTTTTTTCCTTCAAATATGGTTATTATTGTCAAATTATTGATTTTTGAAAAGTATTGAAGCTAAAATGTGAATTCTTTGTTGTTCAAGTACCGATTTGTGGAAAAGTTGATCCCACTGCTCAAGTTGTGTAATTCCGTTACACACTTTAGTGGACATAGTTCCTAGGATTTTTCTTTCATAAAATTGATGCAATCCTTTTTAATTTCTTGCCTACTAATATGAAGCTGAAAATAAACCGAAATAAAGCTGGATTTTAGCAATATTTTTTTCAAAATTCACTCTTATTTGTATTTTGGCCGTATTTTCATTTATTTTACACATAACAAGTTCAAAAATTGCTTTACAGATATGTCAAATTATGGTTTATATTCAAGTGCTAGATAGCCTTGATGTTTGCATTAGCATGTAAGAAAAGTTGAGTGCAAAATAATTGAGTTTTCCTTGTAACTTTCAGAGATGTAATTCCGTTACAAATTTGTGTAATTCCGTTACAGTGGTCTTTTTTCAAAAAAGTGAATTTGTGAACTTATCATTGTGTTGTTTATGCACGTACTTGTTCCAAAATGAAGTTGACATTATCAAGATAGAAAAAATACATAAAATCAGTTTCAAAGTGTCTTATATTTCAGAGAAACTCAACGCAAACTTGTAGCAAAAAAAAAACTCCATTCTCCGGTAATTCCGTTACGGTCACACATATTGGTCTAGTGTGCAACAACACATGGAAGATATAAAACCATTTCCCTATCATGTTGTAGCCTGGTTACCCGTGCAACTTATATAAGTATCAAAATTTACTTAAGTCATGAGAATATTGCGCAGGGAATGAAATAATGAGCAAAAAACGTCTCTGAATGTAATTCCGTTATGGTGGAATTGCCCTGTTGCATTTGGCTGCAATTTTGAAATTATCCCTCATCATTACAGCATGTTGTTCAAATTGGTATTTTAACTTGTGTTTCTTGTCCTGAATTTGAACAAATTTTCACTAATTATGCCTCTCATTCTCCCTATTATGTTAGAAAATGACTAAATCTGGCCTGGACTTCCCTTTTAAGTTTATACAATTACCATTACATTAGAATTACAAGTACAAATCTTAACATTTTATTTTTAATGTTACTAATTTTAAGTTGCATTGATGACGAGAGTGCAGACAATAAGAGCATTATAATTGAATACAGGTGTATTTGGAAAAAATTATGAATACGGTAGTACAATTATTTGCTTTCTTCAATCAATTAAAAAATATTACAAATCTGATTTGTTCAGATATATTTAGCTAAAATAAATAAGTTCAATATGTACATTGCATTATCATTAATCGGCATGTCTGATTATAATAGATAACATATAAATTTTTGTAAAAAAATACAATATAGATTAGGCTATAGATATAATATGTGAATACTGAAGCCAGGTCATTCCTACTTGAGGTATATAAGTATTTCGCATTCCCCAACTCACAGATACATATCTAGGCTATTCTAGGTGAGTTGCTAAAAATGAGCACTTATTTAAACCATAGGCCTATGTATACTTCATTTTGTAAATTTGATATCAGCTACTACCAAGCTGTTTTATTCTATTTATAATTAAATTAACCATAAATCAAATAGTGTCACTATTTATAATGTCGGCAAATAAATGTGAAAATTTATGTTCATTTTATAAACAATTAGTCAAGCTGAAAATAAACAAAAAAACAGAAAGGAGACGCAACCACCACGCATAGATAACACACGTGTTGTACTGTAACAGGTGCAGTAGCGTGAGCCTCTTGACTTGCAGGGGTGCAGTTTACACCCGTTGCCAACGATCGATTTTTACCCGCACATCCACAACTAAATTGGCCAATATTTTCAAGGCCACACAGAAATACTGTAATTTATAGCTGTAAATACACTGAAATTACTTGTAATAATATGCCGTGAAATTTTGATTGGATTTTGGTAGCAAGAAAAGACAGAAATGTGAGTCTAAACTCGCCGTTGCTAGGGGTAAATAATCATGAATCGCTGTCACTCGCACACTCGGCATAAACGCGCGCTACGGTCGGCCGCGCCACCCCGATCGGTGTCTGCCTCGGTGTCTCGCCTGTACGATCGATCCGATCCGCGCCGCGTACTAACACGAACAGGTGCAAATCAAGAAATCTGTAATTATTCGCTCTAAAACGCATAAAATAACTTCGAAATACATTTAACACATAAATACATACCTGGTTAACTTCGCTGGATGAATTCTTGTCAATTTCCCAGAGAATATTCACCAAAAACACCAGTACCGAACAATTATCTCGCAGACTACAATCGCACTAACACGTAAGGACTGTATTTACTTCCGCTACCCAAACAGTTTTGTTGTTATTACCAACGCCGCTGCATGACCCCGCGTGTGTGTACTCCCTAAAGAATGGTCGCGCTTGATTGGCAGATAAAAGGGGGAGGCCGATAATCACCAGCTAATCCCATTTTCGGTCCATTGATTTCTTTTTAATTTTCCTTTCGAGTGCTCTCTCCCGTGGATTAGAGCATCATTCAATAGGGTTAAGGGGGGGTATAATCATCGATATATATCAGTGGCGTAGACAGGTTCTTACACCTGGGGGGGATGATTTGCCGTTCACCGGACCAAGACAATTGCTTGAAAGTCGTCTCAGTGGGGGGGGGGGGGGGGGGGGGGGGGGGATAGATGTTAAGATGATCGTGGGACAGGGGCGGATCTAGCTTTTTGCCAAAGGGGGGGGGGGGTTTGACCCAATGACGATGCGGAGTGCCGCGAAGCGGCGAAAAAAATGTGGGCGTTTTTGAAGTTTTTGGGCAGCCCTAGCCGCGAAGCGGCGAAATTTTTTGACGTTTTGAGCGTTGTTTGGTAGCCCAAGGGGGGGGGGGGTTTAAACCCCCTAACCCTCCCCCCCCCCCCCCCCGTAGATCCGCCACTGTGGGAGCGAAGTGAATATGCGGGGGGGGGGGGGAGGGTGTGTCCCCCTCCTACGCTAGAGAGATTTTGCATTTTTGGACTTCAAATTGTGCATTCTGGTGCTTACTTAGATAGGAAGCGGCGATTTTTTTTTGCTATTTTGAACCCCCATACCCCCCCCCCCCCCCTTCCCCCGTAGATCTGTCACTGATATGCACCTCAACACTGGGAGCGAAGTGACTGAGCGGCGGGAGGGCTCCCATGCAAGGGAGATTTTGCATTTTTGGACTTGAAATAGTGCAATCTGGTGCTATTACCAAGAGAGGAAATTCGGGCTCTACATTGACTGTATCTGGGAAAGGGTGTCATGATTTGATCGACCAGAAATTTTAAATACATTTTCATGGAGAAAACAAATAGTTGACAAATATGGACCCCAACACAAATATTGTATTTATATGGAGCATCATACACAGTTCTAACTTAACCATTATGCCGCATTATATGATCCGACAACTTACCCTATCGCCAAGAATGAGTCCCGAGGGGTGAAGCTACCGAGGGCTGGGGCAGGGTCAAATATGGAGGGTTTGGAAGGGGGGGATCCCCTCCCACGGAGAAGATTTTGCATTTTATATACTTGAAATGGTGCAATTTCGTGCACACCACACAAGTAGCCAGAGCAATGCCAGCCTAAACTGGAGCTACGTGGCCCGGTATACAGAAAAGAAATACTCACCCCTGACCATACGCAAATTACACAACAAACTGAGATTATCTGGTCGCGCGCGTAGCGCGCAGCGAAAAAGGAATGTGGATATACAAATTACTTTTTTAACGGTAGAATTAACAAGTCTTTGCTCATACAACTAATGTTCTTTCCCCAATCGTATACAGATACACACAACAAATATTATATCCTTCCCTAAAACCTGGGGGGGATGATTGTACATGGCATCCCCCCCACCTTGTGAGCTGGGGGGGATGCATCCCCCTCATCCCCCCCGTTGTCTACGCCCCTGTTATATATAAACATTGATTCCCTAAACGCGTTGATGATGTTAGAATAATGAGGGAAAGTGCAAACTTCGGGGCAAATTACTATACTGTACGTACTGCAAGCAGAAAGAAATCTACACTATTAAAGGGACAGGTCCACTTTTACAAAACGTCTGAACAGCTTTCAGTTGACGGATGGAGATCAATGTAACACGCAAAAAAAAAATCAGAGCGAACAGCCCTCTAATTTGGATTCTATGAATGAAAAACGAATGTGTCCCTCCATTTAAACTATATATCGGTCAATAAAGGAGTTCAACTGATTTAGTATAATATTACAACAATATAGTACTAATTCTCGTAAAGGTATTGTGAAGCCGACATTTGTTAACGTATGTCACGGAAAAAGATCTCAAAAAGAAAGAATATATAATTACATGTAGTCAGTTTAAGCGATGTTTGGGTATTTTGCTTGGTAAATGCTCACACATTAGTACTTATGCGCGGGTCACGTAGCTAGCGCGGGTCACGTAGGGGTCATGCATACCGATCTGGCACTCCGTGAAATCTATGTACGAACTTACTCACCGGCCGAAAATACGTATGTACCTAATTAACCGACGTCCCTCAGTTTATTCAGTTTTAGGTCTATAACTCCACGAAAAAGAGATTTCAAGCCCTAATTTTTTCAGGCATGCTATTAAATGACATTTCCTTTCATATAAGACAATAACCTCGCAACTTTTGAATTTTGGCTTGCAAAAGTGGATCTCTCCCTTTAATGCCAAAAATGCAAAGGTATTGAGAAGGTCACGAGATTGACCTACACCCCCAGGGGCGTCGATCCTGGGGGGGGGGGGGGGGGGGCAGGGGGCGGTCGCCCCCCCCCCATGAAAATATTGGGGGGGGGGGGGGGGCGAACATATCATTTCGCCCCCCCCCCCAATAATTCCGAAAATGAGGAAGAAAAAAATCGCGTGATATAATGCCAAAGAGGGGAAAGACACATTTATCAATAATTAATCTTCAAAATAGCCGTTTTTTAGTTTGAAAAGGACTGTAAATCTCTTTTTTGCCGCGCGCTTCGCGCGCATACAGTTTCTCATATTGCAAGTTTCATTTTGGTTGCGGGAACTGACCTTTCGAAATG
The DNA here is from genome assembly GCA_037951105.1 of Echinarachnius parma. Lineage (NCBI taxonomy): Eukaryota > Metazoa > Echinodermata > Echinoidea > Clypeasteroida > Echinarachniidae > Echinarachnius > Echinarachnius parma. Next base: position 118,102 of record JBAMJV010004972.1, read on the forward strand.
TGTTGGGCAGTGTAATTTCTCAAACGCACACCTCAAACGAAGTTTATTAAACCCTCATCTATAGATAGCACACCGTCACAGAAAATAAAATAATCTGAAATATATCTTTCAGTCAATTCGGTCCATATGCGCTGAACGCAAATCAAATTGGAATATCATGTCCCCCCACATTTGAAAGTGGAGGAGATTGTCCCCCTCCCTTTGTCATTATGTATGTTTGGTTCCATACTTATATACTTCATATTACGTGAAATGTCTGTCTCAGGTGTGCACCAAATCGCACGATTTCACGCCCAAAAATACAAAAGCTCCCTACTGTGGGAGGGGGACACCCCCTCCCACACCCACCCCCGCTCGGTCGCTTCGCTTCCTCGCAATGTCTCCCCTCCACTTTTGAGAAGTTGTTGACGCCCTTGCTTAGTTTCATGGGAGCCCAATGCCCTAGACTATATCGATGGCTCTATAGTATACAGGATCACGTGGATCCATCTCATGCAAGGCTCAATCTTTTCCTCGTTATGCCCTTTAAAAATACGTTACGAGTAATAGGTTCACTATTTTATACAATTTTAACACCCATGATAGGAGTTGCAAATGTCTGAAATTTAAAAGCTTCCGGGGGCTCCGCCCCCTGGACCCCCATTATTGTCCCCAAATGTGGGTGCCCCCCAAAGTCAGGTCTTCGAGCCATCAAGACACTTTCAATGAGCGCATAATAAAACTTCCGGGCATGCCAATGTGGGGCTTTTAGCTCTCTCAGTGGTCACTCTGGACATTTTTTCAAATTTCGCCCCCCCCCCCCCCAATCTCAAAAACGGATCGACGACCCTGACACCCCCCTCCCCCTGCAAACATCAAGAGAACGTTGTTGTATCATAGGCGTCGATCACGGGAGACCGGGGGGGGGGGGGGGGGGGTGGGTGGTGGTGTGCTAATATCCCCCCTCCCCCCATTTTAAAAGTGCGGGGGATGGCCTGTATTATCATTCCCCCCCCCCCCCCCCATATTTGGGGTTCAGAAATAACATAAAAAATAATAGGGACTTTGCCCCCTCTCCTTCATTACGTTATATATTGGTCTTCTTTATAATTTTTGTTTTTAAACCGGCATCTTGAGAGTGCCAAACTGCCGAAATCCAAAATCTTCCGGGGGCTGCGCCTACTGGTCCCATATTAAGGCCATCTGACTCAGTCCAAGGTCACACTTATTCACGATTTTGTGCTATGACCACTAAAATTGAGTTACTATAACACTTACTATTTAAATATAATATGTTATGTATTTATATAATTTTGAACAACAATTTTAGTTCCGCCCCCTGGACCCCCATGATTACCAATTTGAGTATCCCTTGACTGATTCCATAGGGTGACCAACAGGGTGCTAACTCATTGCACTGACTAACTTTTTACTCGGTGGATGATTTTCCATTCAGTGGGGATAATTAAAAATTTGAACACTTCAATGATAAATATCTGTTTAGCGGAAGGGAAATTCGAGAAACCAAAATCTGCTCCATGCTTTTATTGGTAATAATACGAATACTACAAGGTATCAAAGAACCTCTATAAAGTTCTAAGTAAGTTGTGTGGATTTGGATACCCTCGTGATGCACTGTCTTGTTTGTGTCTTGCCTAATATTGGAGGTGGTGTACATCTCACATAATCTCTCTTCAGGAGTCCCAAATTAAATTGCAAGAATCCACTTGACCCAGTTCTTGATCTAAATTACAACGAACATAATTAAGTTTGGTATCATGATATGAAGTCAGTGGCGTATCGACGAAGTGGGGGGGGGGGGGGGGTGGGGGGGGGGGTGGGGTGGGGGTGGTAATATGATTCTCCGTTTACAGCATACTCCTTACTGTTACGGATGGTTGTAGAAATGTTCATAATTATATGAAACATATGGCACTAAGCGATTTATTTATGACGAAATGAATATATATTTCAAACATAGGCCTAGAGGAACTCACTATGACAAAAGAGCAAAGAAATGGGAAATCTCAGGGATTCGAACCGAGACATCCGGATTGCTATAGACCATACTACATGTATTTTCTTTGCTCTTTTTCCATTGAAATTGATAATAATATGACTATACAATTAATAATCAAAATAGTATATAACTATTATAATGTAATAATGGCCTTGGGAGCGCTGATTATTAATTTTGCTAGTCATTATTAGTATGTCTTGATAACGATTTTAACCCCATTATGTTGATTTATGTATACCATGTTTAATCATTGGCTATGCTAGGCTTGATTATTTAGGCATGAGGAGATCGATAATATTATTGTCATCCTACAAAAATGAAGTTGTGGGCGATCGACCCACAGGAGCAACGGGGAGCAACTTAAAGGGGTAGTTCAGTTTTGGTATAGAGGGCGCTTGAAGAAATACTTTTTTTGGTGAGGTAATGAAAAACTGAGTGTCAAATTTGAAAGAGCATACAGTTTTAATGACAGAATAAACTTGATTTGATCAAAATCGCTTCAGAAACAGCTAAACTATAACAATAAATATATTTAATCGGAATAAAACTGAGCCTGATTTATTTGATGATTTTTTTTAAAACCAATGCGTTTTTAGAGAGCGCCCTCTTTTGTTTTAACAGTTCTTTTTGTAATGATAACAGGCTTTTTACTTCGTCGTTTGTAATTTTGTATACCTTTCGAGCATGGTGGAGTTTATAACTATTAGTTTGCAATGTTATGTATATGGTGCAGGTTTTGGTTACTAACATTCAGTTTGATCCCTAAACAAGGGGGCAGATTCTTTAGTTGTTTTCAGACTGGGGTGGGGCTGCTCCTAATATCGACACCAATGCACTTTGTTAGGCTAGCTAGGTACTCAAAGTGTATTTAAATCTACATTTATCTAAATGTGTTTTGCTGAGACATAGCAGAGCCGTATATAGACATAATAATCAATGCAGGATTTTTTATTTTTATTTTTATTTTTTAAAGGGGCTACTTTTTCAATCTGATGGATAACACAAAGTATTTCACATAATACCCTATAGTAATTTTAGTGTCTACCTACTAACTTTAAGAGGGCTATTTTGAAAATTAGGGGGCAAAATCGCCCTCAGCCCCAGAATAATAATCTCCTACCCTGATAATAAGTGTATGGCTCTGTGTTATCCGGCTAAAGCCCTGCACTTGTTGGTAATTCATATTTTGAAGAAATTGGCATTTTAATTTCACATAATGTATGTAAAAGACTTGGTACTTGGTACTTGGTAGTTTATTCCTCCAAAACACTCCATAGGAGTTTTAACTGGAGGTGGGTCCGAGAGAGTGGTTAGCCCCTAAGGACAGAAGGGTCCTTAGCAAGCGCATTCTGGAATGTATGAAGTGAGGGCTGGTTTACAGTAGATTGAAGTAGCTTATTCCATTCAGTGGTTGTACGGACGAAAAATGAATTTGCGAACGCCTCAGAGTTTGTGTGTTGCTGTTGATACTGTAGAGAATGGCCCCTTCGGTTTCTGTCTATTTTGGGTTGAATGAAGTCCTCATGTTTGATGTCCAGGTTTCCGTTCAGCATCTTTTGAAAGCAGGTTAGGCGATGACATTTCCTTCTGTCTTGAAGCGCAGTCCACTTAAGCTCTTTAAGAATGGCAGTGATGCTTGTATTTTCCCCGTATGTGTTGGACACAAATCTTGCTGCCCTATTTTGCACTCTTTCTATGCTATTTATGTTCTTCTGTGTGTATGGGTCCCATGAAGCAGAAGCATATTCTAGATGAGGTCTCACTAATGTCATGTACAGCTTTTCCTTGACATGCGGTGTACAGTGGTGGAAATTTCTTCTGATGAAGTTCAACACCCTCGTTGCCTTGAAGGTTGCATGTGCGGTCTGCTTGTTCCATCGGAGATCATGTTGAATTTGGACTCCTAGGTACTGGATGTCCTTCTTCTCCTCAAGGTCAACTCCCATCAATGTATACTTTGTAGGTTCTTCCTGCCTCCTACGAGAAATCTTCACATTCTTGCATTTAGATGGATTGAATCTCATGCCCCAGGTTTGTGCCCAGTCAACCAGTTTGTCTAAGTCCTCTTGCAGTTGGAGTTGGTCCTCAGCAGACGTGATGGTGTTGTAGACGAGGCAATCATCAGCAAATAAGCGGACCGTGCTGGATATGTTCTCATGTATGTCATTTATAAATATGAGGAAGAGATGAGGGCCTAAGACTGTACCCTGAGGGGTGCCACTTAACACAGGTTTCCAGTCGGATGCAGTTCCATTTACCATCACACGCTGAGAGCGATTGGTTAGAAATGATTTTATCCAGTCCCTTGTCTTGTTCCGGATTCCATAATGACCTAGCTTAAGAAGCAGCCTCTTGTGTGGAATGACATCGAAAGCTTTTGAAAAGTCAAGCACTCCTACGTCTGTGGGAATTTTGTTGTCTATATTTTGCAGGAGATCATGAGTAGTGAGAATAAGTTGAGTCTCACATGATCTCTTCTTCCGAAAGGCATGCTGGTTGTCGGCTATGATGTTAAACTTGCTCAAATGCCTCATCATCTGGCTGTCCACAATATGCTCCAGCAGCTTGCAGCACGTACATGTGAGTGATACCGGTCTGTAGTTTGCTGGATCTGTGGTTGCACCTTTCTTGTAGATAGGACTGATGTTGGCTCGCCTCCAATCAAGTGGCAGTTCCCCAGACGTGATGGATTGATGAAATATGAAAGCTACCAAGGGGGCAAGTTCCCTAGCTGCTAATTTCAGAGCCTGGTTGGGGATCCCATCTGGTCCTATAGCTTTCGATGTATTTATGGTAGATAACAGTTTCTCAACACCATTTATATCAACCTCGATGTCTGGCATATCTGGATATGGGCTATCAGGCATGGCAGGCAGCTCGTCTCCTTCATCTCTGGTAAATACACTTTGGAATTGATCCGCAAGTGCATGGGCCTTTTCCGCATCGGTTGTTGTTAACTTCCCATCTACTTTCAATGGCTGCACACCAACATTATCTTTTCGTCTGGCTTTGATGTATCGCCAAAATGTTTTCGGATCCTCTGACTCTGCTACACGGTGAACGTATTGCCTGTGTGCATCCCGAAGTGATCTGTCAACTTGTTTTCGAATGGTGCAAAATCTGTCCCAATCGGCTGCGGAGTTGCTTTTTTTCGCTCTAATGTATGCCTTTTCCTTTTTCCTACATAGGCGCTTCATCTTTGAGTTAAACCATGGAGCAGATGACCCGCTTACTCGTTTGTGAGGGACAAGGTCGTTAACAACTGATAATATAGATGTTTTGAACCAGTTCCAGTTTTCCTCAATGCTGAAAGTTGCCGGATCTCGAGCAAAAAAATCTTCGCTCACAAGCGATGATCTGCTCTTGAATTCGTCCTCATCCACTTTGCGCCATAATGGGATCTTCCTGGGTGGCTTCTTTTTAAGCTCTACTCTGGTAGAGATGACACAGTGTACAATACTATGATCACTAATACCAGCGTGTGGCTTCACGTTCTTCACAAGTGACGGATGGGTCGTGAGTAATAAGTCCAGTGTATTTTCAGTTCCATTGATGTCTCTCCTGGTAGAAAAGTTGACCTTCTGCGTCAGGTAGTTGTCATTAATTAATTGAGTGAGGGTAGCTTGTAGATCTCCACGAGGTATAATGCCAGCATCACTTGACCAGTCGAGATCGGGTACGTTGAAGTCACCTCCTATTACAATATGAGGAGAACGCGATTTGCTATTAACTTCTCTAAGACTGGCATGGAGATTATTCAGTGGATCTGTGCCTGCATTGGGAGGTCTGTAAAATGATCCGATCAGGACATCTTGACCAGGAAGGGAAACTTGGCACCACATAAGTTCGGTATCAGCAACGGCAAGGTCAGTTCTTTCAAAACAGGGTATACATTTCCGCACAGCTACAAATACACCTCCACCGTGTGACGTTCTATCTTTACGGAATACCTGTAGATGGTCAGGAAAAATTTCAGCAGAGCAAATGCTCCCATCTAACCAAGATTCAGTTCCAATGACTATGTCGGGATTCTCAGTTTCAATATACGAGTGAAAAACAGCAGTTTTACCCCTGATGCTTCGGCAGTTGACGACTGCAACGCTGATGTTTTGCGACTTAAGTACTTTTGCCTTGCTGGTGTGCAGATTAGTGTCACCCGATGCTTGGTTGGTAGGTCCAGGAGTACGAATCGTAATATGTTCCTTTGTAATATTCTCATTAGAGTTCTGTGTTATCAGTGGCGAGTTTATTATGTTGTCATTTATAGTAACTAACTGCCTTCTCTGAATTTCGCTCTGTTTTAGTGTTCTTCGATTAAGCTTCTTACTCCTAGGGGATGATAGGACGGATTCATTAGGTTTCGTCAGCGTTGACAGAGGTTCAGCTTGTCCAGTTCCTTTTTTTTTTTGCGACTTAAGTACTTCTGATTTTAAAATTAAAACAATCATATCTTCGCAAATTATTGGCCAATTTGATTGAACAGAGTGATGATCGAGGCCTAATTTCTAATCTTTTGTAATGATCACATTTAGCATTTTAGAATTTTATCATGTTCTTGATTTGCGTGGCGTGATACGTCGATCATTGCATGCCAATTGTGTATTCGTTTGTTGTCGATCTCGCACATCCTCAATCGTACACTATTTTGCAGACGTCGAGTAGCAGAAGGATATTATTTCGACAGTGTTGTCAGAAGAACTCAGACATTCTAATGTATGATTTCACATGTTACTCGTATTTTTGTTATGTTTGTTGTTCATGAAATTGTTATTTAATTAAATGGGTAAACAAAGGGAAGACGAATTTCGATATAAAGTGTATTTTTACTAGTGTGAATTGTAGTACCAAGTTGAGTTCTGTGCAATATTAAGTGTGTGGAAAGAGTTGGGCTTGTCTGTGAACAGGATTGCGCTAATTGTGTGTCGCAGATAGACTTGAATAATCAAAAGTATTGAGTCCGCACATTTCATCCGCGATTATTGCTGTGCTATTTATTTTTTAAAGATTATTTATTATTTTGAATTGTGTTGTCTGTTGACTTTTCATGTTAATTTCTTTTATTTGCCTTACACAGTCATACTACTTTGTCAATCGTGTTTCGTTACATTACCTGATTCTTGATTATATTTTGACTCGGACTGCTCGCTGTGACCGGTGACAGATAAATAATTTGTAACTAATTGAATTGTAATTTTTGTATTTTATAAAAATAAAACAAATTAAATAAAATTACAATTTACTTGTGTTATGGGCAATTCCATGGTTAGTCAATAGTAACGTTACATTTGAAGGCATCTTGTACAATATAAAAGGATGTTACATAAAGATGCCTGAATATTTTCTCTAAATTTTTGATGTGTTCAATACTTCAATACTTCCTGACAAAACCTTCTTCACACAGTAATTAAAAACAATTCCACACATTTCTTTTTCAGTGAGTGACAAGACAAACTCAAACTTTGGTTAGTAATGTTACAAAAAAGGGACATGGAAAAAACAATGAGTCCTTGTGAAAAATATTACTCGTATTTAACGGGAGTCATCTGGAATACATTTGTATTATCAAACCTAACCTAACCAGGCTCTGTGCGTAGCACAGAGCCTGGCATATTGAAGTGTGTGTTAGGTGTATCGCTCGTAACAATTATTGGTAAAAATAGTATATAAGATACTATACAATTTATATCTGGTTTTATACTTACGACGGATGTTATCCATGGACATCAATGGTCCACTGTCTTGATACATGAGGCTCCATTCGGTGTATATATTCACAAAATTAGGTTTTTATCGTCCAGATTGTGGTAAGAAGCAAAAATTCCAAAATGGTATCCGAATTTGTGTCCACAGTGCGCATGCGTGAGGTCGCAGGTCAAACTTTGGCGTACGAGCCAAGATGTACTTAATGTTAACCTAACCGCCTGGCATATACATCGCTCGAAATCTTGCAGGAACATGTTTGTAGATGGGCGATGAGGTGTTTTATCCTCTTTAAGCAGATTTTTTTAAAATTTTGTTTACTTGTACTGCACCCTAAAATACCTATGTACGACGGCGCTACACAAAATTGCTATAAAAACAATGATAACCTACCTCAAATTGATTATTTATGTCGATTGTCCTTGTTAGAATCCCGCTGTGCGATGCCGACGGATCGAAAAAAAAAAGCCGGATTCTAACAAGGACGATCGACATAAATAATCAATTTGAGGTAAGTTATCATTCTTTTTATAGCAATTTTGTGTAGCGCCGTCGTACATAGGTATTTTAGGGTGCAGTACAAGTAAACAAAATTTAAAAAAATCTGCTTAAAGAGGATAAAACACCTCATCGCCCATCTACAAACATGTTCCTGCAAGATTTCGAGCGATGTATATGCCAGGCGGTTAGGTTAACATCGAGTACAGTGGCCTGGCTTATATGTATTAGTCAACCGATCGCCACTTACGCGCGGAACCGGAATAAAACCTCGCCTATATATCCCAGCATGCATTGCCGATGACTTTGGAGGCGACAGGACAATTTCGAATATTTGTGCGAAGCCGTTTGGGATTAATCATCAATTTGAGGTAAGTTATTATTCTTTTCATATAATTTCTATGTAGCGCGCAGATAAAACGCACTTTTGTTCTCTAGAAAAGGTTAACCAAATACAAAAAAATTATAATTAAAGGTGATAAAAACACCTCATCGCAAAAACGCTACACCATTTCGATCGTCAGTAATTCACAGCTCTGTGCTACGCACAGAGCTGATCATAGTTATATCAAACCATGACCATTGTCATTGACAGTGTCTTGGCAAGTGGTGTGATGTATAGAATATTGAAATATTTATTATTTATGTCTTTTTGGTTTTCGTAGAAATGACAAAAACCTGGTTAGTAATGTTACAGTTTGTCTGTCCAAATTAAATTGATGTTTTTTTAGCATGATAATGCATTTCAAATTCATAGAGGTCTACACTGGTTGGTGTAATATAGAGCCTTAGGTTTTACATTATCCAACAGAAAAAAAAACAGAAAAATAAATTATACATTACTTTAAAACCCTATAAAACTGTGTTTCAAACATGTGTATGATGTGTAGTCCCACATATGCCATTTCATGTAAAGTTCTGTTTCTCCGTAACCGGACACGACAGTGTAATTTAAAAGTAGGAAATTAAAGCTCTCTCTGTTAGTGTTTTATTGTGATTCCTGAGATTCCTTAAAATGAACCAGGATTTGAGAAAAATGTAATAGAAAATTGGGTTGAATGTCCAGGGCTCTAATCATAGAATTGCCCTTATGTATTAATTTTGTGTGTTAGAAGTGAACTATCGTGCGATTTGTTAGCAAACTGCGAAAGCAGGGCTGGGTACATACATGTACCTTTGACTTTGTACAGGCCGTTGTGTGCACTCTATGGCTATGGGACAAACGTAACACTTAAAAAATGGTCAACAATTCCTCTTTGAATCACACAGTCCTACCAGGTCCAGGACCAAAATTTACAATACCTTGTAGATGTGAGCTACATTACACACTAGAGAGTAGTGTTGTCCAGGAAGTGCATCCTAAAGACAAAAGGGATGCAACCAAACATTAATATTTAACCATGTTTAGGAGGCACTCTTTCCTAACAGAAAAACACACAAGCTGTGATGCCAAGTTTCCGGAGAAGGCACTTTCTTATTTATACAGGGGCATAATATAATTAGAGAGGCCATACATGTATCATTGTCGTTATAAATTGTCATTGCTTGTATCACCATCACCACCCGGCCCCCACTGTTTTTTGAGGGTTTAAACATCTCTGTAAAGCAATACAGCTTATGTGATGTCATTGTAATATTGTTCGTCTCTCTCCCTCTCTTGCAGAAAAAAACCTACCGATATAAATCTTGAATCCAAATTATGTGAGCTCAATCTCCTTAACCATGCCGTCATTACGAGAGGGCAGCATGAAGAGGAAGTCGAAGAACAAGCAGTGCTCCCGTCTGGTGTCGGGAATCTTCATACGGCTCTTTCACACTGCTCTCACCATCGGCATCTTCTGTGTGCTGCTATTCACAGACACTGGTGAGTGTACAACAAATCTATTGGATTCAAGAAGCTTATTTTTTATAAATATATATTTGCTTTGTTTGTGTCTGAGCATAATTTGTATGCCTCGTCCAACAAAGTTTCTTGAGAAACAAGCTATTTTTGCATATATTGAGCCCTGTAACCTTGACCTTTGACCTCATGACCCCCCAAATCTAATCAGATCAGTGTCACCCCAATATGTTTACACTTCTCACATTTACATGTAGGCCAAGTAGTGTTTGTATTTGTGTGCTGACTATATTTAATGCATTGGATTTGTGTTTTTGTGTTTGCTTAAAAAAGTGTGTAGTGTGTGTAAATGCATGATTCATAAAGAAGAAGAAAAAAACAAATTTGTGTTTGTTTTGTTTTGTATGTATACAAAACAAAACAAACACAAAACCCACACATGTATACACGTGTGGGTTGAGTTTGGAATTTTGAATGTGTGAGTTTGTGAATTCTAATTTGGATAATTAAGGCTAGATACTGAGTTTGTGACAAGAGCTTGCTTAAATGCGATAATGTGTATCATGTCATGTAAAGGACGGTCTCATTTCTTGTGTTTTTGTAATATTTTGGTCATTTTGTCTAGTTTAACCTGGTGGTTGTAAACATTTAGGGATGAAAGGAGCCTAGACCCCTATTATTTTGAGGATTACTTTACCTTTGGACCTTATCTAATTGATCTTTATATTTCTGCCTCATATGTGGGACAAGCAAGGAATACATTTATGTCTGTCAGTATACAGGTACTTGCCTTGGTAACTTTAAAGGGAACTAACAAACAAATATAATGTTCTAATTATGAAAGAGAAATAGAGAATATTAGTGTTAGCAGTCCATTCCACAAACAAAAATCAGAAAAATAGGTTTGTAGCAAAATGTTAAATTTGAAAACTCATCATCACACTAAAGTATGTGTGAATATGTCTGCAATAGTTAGAAGAGTCATTTTTTCTAAGAACTTAAAGTGAGGCCTGTAAAGTGTCAGATATTGCCCAAAATGACATTTTAGACTTCAATCCTATACCAAAATCATTGTAAGATATGTCTGAATGATGTGTGAAAGTTTCAATGAAAAAGAACACTGCTTTCCTGGTTAAAAAAGCGAAAATATGCGTCAGCTTTTACAACGGACGTTTATGAGGTTTATGACCGTTTGTTAACGCTTTTGAGCTGAATGATAGATATCGTCATACTAAAGGGGCATTTGAAAAAATCTAACTCTATTTCATTCTTCTCTTACCATAAGCTAAACAACGCGGTAGAAGAGAAACGAGGAAGCTCCAAGTAATTTTCGTGGAGTTAGACACTTTACAGGCCTCACTTTAATAAGGGATGGTAAATTCCTCTGATTTAGTCTAGTCTGTTTCTGCAGATGAATACATTTTTGTTTGCAGTAGTTATGATTATAAAGTTTTAATACAAATGTTTTTGGAGACACATTATTTAATATGGCTGGTGGTGGAATGGATACTAAAACTAATCACTTTTGTATTTAATACGGCTCGACACTAGCACTTGCCCCATTGGCCTGGGCAAATAAAAATTGGTGTTGGGCAAGTAAAATGTCATTAATTGTCTAATTTGCTTTCCCGATTGGGCAACTAAATAATTGTTAGACTACGAGCTAGAACAATGTAATTTCATATGTGTAAATCTCCTCTAGAAGTGAGAGGGCAAGAAAATGTTATATTGGGTCAAGTAAAATGTCAAGATAAATGATTTTAATTGCCTGAACGGGCCAGTACAGAAAAAAAAAGTTAGTGTGGAGGCTTGTGTATCAAAGGGCTATTTCTGGAAGTTGGTCCCTTTGCTGTTATTTGCTGCAAACACACATACTTTGGATGGGTGAGCAATAATAGTGTACACAGGTAACTAAACATTTTATGGCAAGCAGATTAGTTTTGGCTATGATGTTTTTGCAAACATGAAAACAATGCAAATTGTAAGTTAAGAAGATCATGTGGTTCGATGGAGCATTTACATGTAATCTTCCATACAAAATTTCAGATATATTTTCACTAAAACTTGATTTCAATGTTCACTGTATAATGTACACACATCCAACTACTTGATCTCCCCTCTGAAAAAATAAGCAAAAACCAAGTACTTTAAATTATCTCAGTCTATTGATGGTGCACTGTTCATTTTATTTCCACGTAAAAATAACAAAATACATGTACATGTATGTTCAATATTTACAAGTCATGATAAACCTTATCATAAGGTAAACCAATTTACAAACAATTCATACGTAATGAAATCAATACAGTAAAATTATTAGGATCTTTCATTACATGCACATGATTAAAAATTAGTGGTGGGATCAAAAGAAGCCGTTGAAGAGCAATACAAATCAATCCTGAAAAGCAAAAAAAAAAAATGTAAGGCTGGTGCGCTAACAGAACTGATGTTAGATTATGGTTTGTATTAAGTATTTATTAAAACATAACACAAAAATGAGAGGGGGGGGGGGGGGGGCATCAGCTATTATGCGAATGTATGCTCTATGTGAACAAGAAGTAGTACTAATATATTTTTTCATTTCACTTTTAAATGCTGATATGTTCTAAACAATAGGCTAATTTTACCAAGTACTTTAAATAAAGCATCTCGGTCTATTGATGGTTCTAAAAAAAACAAAAAACAGGCAAAAACCAAGTACATAAAAATATCTTGAGCAGTCTGTTGATGGTGCATGTCAGATTTGGTAATCTGTGGATTTTGTGTCACTGTGATGATATGTTTGAGGGATGACTCAATCTGGGTGTGTTTGCGTTTAATGCTGGTACTTGTGAAGTTGTGAATGCATAGCAGTGCTCGAAATTAGCATGCAGGAATTAATTTTTAATTTTAGGGGGCTACATTTTCAATCTGATGGATATCACAAAATATTTCACATAATACCCTACAGATTTCAGGGGGCTATTTTGAAAATTAGGGGGCAAAATCGCCCTTAGCCCCTGTATATTGCTTACGGGGCCCACTGGCCCGGGGCCACTAACAATTAGCTCTGGGCCACTAAATTTCAATGATCCTAAAACCTAAATTCTACTGGCCCGTTCGGGCAACCAAATTTACAGAATTTGTTTCCTTTGTTTGGGGCCACCAGATTAAGATTTTGGGCCACTCAAAGTTGAAAAATCTTGTTTTTACTTGCCCGACTGGGTGTGCAACTTCAAATTTTATGATTGTTTGCTCTCTACTAATTATTAGGGCTTGATACCAGCACTTGCCCGCTTGCCTGGGGCAAGTAAAATTTCATAAATTTATTGTCTAGTTTGCTTGCCCGATGAGGCAACTACACTACAAGAGAACAATGTTATTTCAAAATTTGTAAATCTCATCTAGAAGCAGCGAAAAAATTAATATTTTCATTTCGGGGGCTCCATTTTCGGGGGCTACTTTTCTAACTTTCGGGGGCTACAAATTTCCGGGCTCTTTTTCGAATTTCAGGGGCTACTAATAAGCTATAATGCTGTAAGTGATCAATTTATAAGCATTTGATCACAATCCAAACAGAAAAATCCCGAAAAAAAAAAAATAATGTTTTTTTTTTTTTTTTTTTTTTTTTCGGGGGCGAAATTTTTTTTTTCGGGGGCGAATTTGGGCATTTCGGGGGCGAATTCGCCCGCCGCCCCCGTGTATTTTTTTCGCTGTCTAGAAGAGAGAGGGCAAGTAAATTTTATATTGGGGCAAGTACAATTTTACAATGTATGGTTTTTATCTGACCGAATGGGCCAGTAATCCAACTGGTACAGAAAACAGTTCTACACAATTTGTGTGGAGGCTTGTTGTGAATCTGGCATCTCCCTCATTGTCATAATGTTTGTTTAAAAAGTGTAATCAATATTTCATTAGGTTTACAAATTGACATTATGTTGAAATTGTCAGAGAAGGTCGGAATAACATACTTAATGAATGTACAGATTATACTTAATCCTTGTCATTGGAATTCTTGACAACTTGTTCATTGAATAGGACATTTTCCAGTAATGACAACATTTTGAGGATCATTCTGTTTTATATTTTGATCTTTCACAAGCTGAAGTTCTGTAAGGGCTCATACAGACAGAAGGCCACATAGATTGTGCAAGTTTTAGGAGCTAAAATAAATATTTATTTCCCTACCCTTCTGAACAGGAAAAATATGGAGGGAAACTGGAAACATTATTTTTGTTCGTTATTTTTCAAGCTCTCATGTCTTAAAATAGCACTCTATAATTTGTGACTGGCTATAGCAAAACCCTGCACTTGTCGATTAAAAAGAAAATGTTGATTTTCATACAATTAAGAAGGCCTCATCCAAAGCTTTCATTTGATGCTTTGTTCTAACAAATTGGTCAATAATTGGCGAAGATATGATTGTTTGAATTTTACAATCTCAAGTCTTTTACACACATTATGAAAACTTAAAATGCCATCATTTGACATTAATTACTGACAAGTGCAGGGTTTTGCTAGAGCTGGTCACATTTGTTTTGCAGTGATTCCCTGAAGGATACTGTAAGATATTTCAAGATGGGTTTTTATTATTCAAGGGCTTTTTGAAGCATTTTGGTTGGCTATATTGCTCTGAGCCACTGTGTACCAGGGGGGAAAAATAACATTTATTTTTCGAGGGCTTGAAAACGTACCTGCATTAAAAATTAAAATAACACTCTAATATTTGTTTTGCATTTAACATATAGATGCAAATTTGTGGGGGCTCTTTTATGACTTTCGGGGGCAAATTCGCCCCGGAGCTCCATGGATTATTTTTTTGTAGTGATGTGTACTTGTCGCACTTCAAACCTTAAAGGGATTTAATAACTTTGTCGACATAGATATGCAAAAAGTGATAAATGGTTGATACAATTGATATTGTTGTTATCTTATATGTCCACTGGGTACTGTGTGAAATTTTCAAGTTAAATGGACGTTATATGGCCGAGTAATGAGCAGAAATGCAAAGTGATATTCGCTAACTCATTGCTCGGACTTTGTACACGGTTACGACGATCCAGTGGATAGTTTAACATCTGAACCCTTCAATCACAAATATCTTTGTTATGAAAGGGAAATAAAAAAAAAAGAAACCTGTTTATTGGCAATACGAGTACAACCAGGTATAAGGGAACCGCTAGAATTCAAATTGGATTTTGAGGATTTGGACAATGTTACAAGTCCCTTTAAAGGAAATATCTCTCAGGCTTGACTGACACGCTAGCTAAATCCTGTTTTGCATAACGTACATACCTAAAGCCAAACAGGAAATGGAATATTTAAGGGACCAGAGTTCCCCCTACAGATGATTTTGTAAGGCTCTTAAAAAAAGAGAAGATTACAGATTGGAAGGCCAAGTCGTCTTAAAAATGTTCCTAGCCCCAATCCCCCTAAGACGAATCAGAAATATTATGCATTGTTCGACAGTATGATTTTGGTAGAACACATATTCTTCATTTAAAAAGGCACTTGCCAATCTTGAATGGAAAAACAATGCTAGAAATAATTTTCCCCCCTATTCTGGTGGCCTAAAAGAAAAATTTACTGGGCCCAAATTTTTTTTCATGAGTAAACTTTTTAATTACTTTTCAAATAATCGCTCTTTTCTGATCAAACCTGTGATTAAAAAAGCATGACATGGAAGAAAACAAGATTTTTCTAATTTTGTCAATGTTGGGTCGAAAATCTGCTGGCCTGATCGGGCCACCAAAATATGACTTTGATACATTTTTGCTGGCCCAAAGTGTAATTTCACTGGCCCTGGGCCAGCGGGTCAGTGCGAGTGTCGAGCCCTGGATAAAACAATGCTAGTTGCAAGTTAAAAACAGAATTTTTCTAATTCTAGTGGCCATATTATTAAATACAAACATTATAATTTCTTAAGTTGGTTGTGCATTCCGGCCAGTGGAATTTAGGATCAATGAAATTTGGTGGACCAAAGCTAATTTTTAGTGGCCAATGCCAGCGGGGCAGGCCTATGCTTATTTCGAGCACTGGATAAAGAGAGAAAACTCAGTGCTATTTGTTCTACCTTATCTTGCCCTTCAGAATTACACCGGTGCTATTTATGGATAGCTATTCATGAATTGATTGCTAAATAGGAAGAAAACTGTTAAAATATATGCTCCCAGCTTCCTGTCATTGACATTCAGCATTAATGTATTATTTCTATTTATGGACAGGCAGACAGCAAATCATGTATACAAAATCTGTAATATTGCATGTAATTTGAAGAAAGGAAATTCTACAATTCCTTAAACTTTAACTTCCTTTCTCCTACCCTTGAACTGCTAAAAATAAACGCAGTGCGGTTCATGGGCAGCAAATCTTGCTTCTTGTAGTGATTAACTCCTTGAGTGCCAAGCTCGCATTTTTGTGAGTTACAATACACACAAATGCCATAGAGCATTAAAATTCCTGGCACGTAAAGAGTTAAGCAAAGTTCATCTGTAGATTTAAATTTCAACATTCCATTTCACCCTTTCTGAATAACCCTTTGGCGTATGGTTGGACAATTAGTGTATTTTATTATAAATTTGGTATCATTACACAGATTCAACGTATTGCATAGTTCTAGATATGATACTGCACGTGGTTGCCCAGCACTAGTACTGGTACCTCTGGCCAGGAAAACGGTGTACTGTACTGTACTGTACTGTATGCAGTGAGGAAGGCGCTGTCCAGAAACGGACACAACCATTTTTCGAATGCCTGTTTCTAGGGGGATTTTTTTATTTTCGAAGAGGGAGCTACATACTGTTGAACAAAGTTGTTGCATAGATATTGCATCAAAGACTTCCTGTGTACATTGTTGGGTACAATTATCAGCCTAGTACCAAGCTGGTTAATTTTTTAATTATGGAACATATCCTTTTCCTTAAAAATCCTGAAAAAACAACAATATTTAAAAAAGATATAAACAATATAATTTCTTAATCTCCTTGTTCGTCTTGTTGTAAATGTGCTAATTATTATTACAAATTGTGCATGTATCATAAGCCATATGAAAAGTAATGTACATGTACCATTCAGAGTTTCAGACTTTCCCCCTTATTTTGGATTGCCTACAGAATTACACAGGGCCATTTATGGCCAGCAGATCATGTATGGAGTGGCGTTTATCTGCGTCGTCTTGGTGACCAGCGTGCTCTACTTTGTGGCCAGCTTTATGAACCCCGGCTATATCTCCCTTGATGAAGAGAGGGTGAGTTAACCAAAGAAGTTAAAAGGCTAGCTAAGGTTTGGTTTAGAGGGTGCTTCGAGAAATAATAAATCTTTTAGTTAATGAAAAACTAAGTGTAATACTTGGAAGAGCTTGTGATTTTGAGGATAAGGCAAACTTTATTTGATCAAAATTGGTTGAGAAACAGCTGAAATAACAATAAATACGCGACCGATTGGAATAATGTCATTCTCGTGCCCACATTTATTTAATGATTTAAGAAAAATGAATTTATAATGCCTGCACTTTTTCAAAAATTTACCATTAGAGGTTTTTAAATAGCTGTTGATGATCTCTATTGAATCATCATAGTTTATATCTAGCCATCTAAAATTGAAGAATAATTAAATTATGACTTAATATTTTTATGATGTTTAAGACACAAACATACTGTTTGACCAAAACCGTTCTATCCTTTTAACCAAAGAAGATAAACATTTTCCCCTTCATGGCCCAATCTGTCAAACAAAAACAAGATTTTTGATATGGAAAGTTGCAATTTGTCCCTAGCTGACAAATAAAGCAAGTACTTTTAAGAATGAACTGTTTGAAGATGTGGTGGTGGTGGCGACGACGACGACGACAATGACGACGATGATTTTTATTGGCATCGTCATCATTTACCATTTTCGTCATTATCATTATTGTTATATTACTTTTGATGTATTGTCATCATTATTGCAGAGCTGCCAAGACTCCCTGATTTTGCAGGAGACTCCATGAAAATAGACCAAGATTACTGCATTGGATTTCATCCCATCAGCCAATCTCCCTGATTATTGAAAGATTATTGTCATTAGGTTGTATGCATTTGATAGATATCTCCCTGATTTCTGATGAAATTTCCCTTAAATCTTCCTGATTGTCAAATATCAAAGTTGGTAGCTCTGTTATTACTAATAATAATAACGGTTATTTATATAGCGCTATTCCCGTGGGGATCATAGTGCTTTACACGATTATTACTACCACGGTCAACGAATACATGCACACTGCAATTTTTTTAATTTTTAAATTTTCTTAATGTTATCTATTGCAGAATGGATGGAGTAGAGTTGATTCCACCGATGACGAGGATTCAGATGACGCGGACGATGAGCAGGAAGATGAAGGAGAAACGTCAACGATGGTGAAGAAAAAGAAGAAGAAGAAAGACTCCGTCCTTAGAAAATGTAGCTATTGTAATGTTAAGGTGAGTGGTATTTGATAGGATATAGTAAAGGGATCTAGTAATTTTGTTGACAAGTGCAAAAACTGATGCGTGGTTGAACAAATGTTTATTGGTGTGATCTGATATGTCAAGAAAGTAATGTGTGAACATTTCAAGTTAATTAGATGTTTTTTGGCCTAGAATTGAGCGAAAATGCATTGGCCAGAGAATGTTAAATAGTTTATGTGGAAATGATCATAATGATGATAGTATTCATACATAATCACAACATTTAAAAGGATTTTTGATCGTTCCTCTCTTTCTAGCAACCTGTGAGAACGAAGCACTGCGAGGACTGCGGGAGATGTGCGCATCGGTTTGACCATCACTGCTCCCTGGCTAGAAAAATGTATTGGCCAGGGAATGTTAAATAGTTCATGTAGAAATGATGATATTATTACATAATCACCACATTCAAAATGATTTTTGATCGCTCCTCTCTCTCTAGCAACCTGTGAGAACGAAGCACTGCGAGGACTGCGGGAGATGTGTGCGTCGGTTTGACCATCACTGCCCCTGGCTGGAGAACTGCGTCGGCGAAAGGAACCACAGATATTTCTGGCTCTTTCTCCTCTTCCAGGCATCGCTCATCATCTGGTCCATCAGAATCACATGGTGAGCGTCATTATTTTATTTTTAATTTTTTTAAATTTTAATGTGGCTATTACTTTGCTCAAGGCATAATATTCATAGAATCAGATCTATAATTTGTCTCTAAATGCACACGGTAGATATGTTTTTAGTGAATTGTATAGTTACTCAGACTTGGCACTAGGCCCGACAATAGGCGAATATTTGAATAATTTGAATAGCTGAACAGCTGTTGGTATTCAAATATTACATGTGATTGATTGATTAGCTATTCTAACATCTGGTTGATTTTGTTGATTTTTAAGGGGTTGGTTTCCACTGGCACCTGATATTTTAGGACTGGCTACAGGCCAACGCCATGCATCTTGTCTGCATGATGGTGCTGAATCTTGCAGCCATTACGTGTAATTCATTCATTAGCTATTCTAACATCTGGTTGATTTGTTTGATTTACAGGGGAGCTTTCCATCCAGGGGCACCCAACAATCCAGGAAAATAAAGAATATTCATGAAAGAGCTTGCACCAGCAAAATTACATTTCTATGAAGTCATGTTAATCTGATGAGCATGTAAAAGTATTGAATCTTATTTAAAAACTTATTTATCCGATTGGTTCTTCCGACTTGCAGGGGAGGTTTTCACTGGCATCCGACGATTCAGGACTGGCTACGGGCCAATGCCATGCACCTCATCTGCATGATGGTGCTGAGTCTCGCGGCCGTCGCCGTGGTTTCCCTCCTCTGTTGTCACACCTTCATGCTCTTCACCAACCAGACCACGTGGGAGTTCATGTCGCGCCACCGCATCACCTACCTGCGTCACCTGGAGGAGTCGGAGAACCCGTTCGATGAGGGATACTGCCGTAACTGTCTCAAGTTCTTCTGCTACTGCCCGTATCGTAGCTGGGATATGATGCTGGTGAAGTACAGCGATGTCAGAGGCTCGGATGTCTCGTAACTGTTTACAATTTTGCTGTTGGTGGTGTTAGTACTCTATAAAATGTAGACTTTAAAAGCCAGGCCCTAAGAGTGGGTTGAGTTGGAGTACCCATTTGACGAGTGATACTTCCGTAATTGTCTCAAGTTCATCTGCTACTGCCCCTCCCGGTGCTGGGACATGATGCTGGTTAAGAACAGTGATCTCAGAGGGTCGGATGTCTCATAATTGCTTACAAGTACATGTATGCTGTTGGTGGTGTTAGTACTCTATAAAATATAGACTTTAAAAGTCAGGCCGTAAGAGCAGGCGAGTGGGAGAACCGGTTTGACAAGGGATACTGTCGTAATTGTCTCAAGTTCATCTGCTACTGCCCCTACCGGAGCCGGTTAAGTACAGCAATCTCAGAGGCGCTGATGTATCATAATTGGTCACAATTCTGCCGTTGGTACGCTAAATATTTATAGCCCTGAGAACAGGGTGAGTCGGAGAACCGGTTTTAAGGGATACTGTCGTAATTGTCTCAAGTTCTTCTGCAACTACCCATATTGGAATCGGGACATGATGCTGGTTAAGGACTGTGATCTGAGCAGCTTGGATGTCTCATAACTGCTTACTATTTTGCTGTTGGTGGTTTCTGGACTCTAAATATTTATTGACTTTTAAAAAGGAACAGGTCTTAAGAAATGGGCGAGTCAGAAATACCTTTTTAATTGTCCCAAGCTCCTCTGCTACCGCCCGTATCGTAGCTTGGACATGTGTTGTGTCATGTTATACCAACATCCGACTGCTTTCAATGGATCATTAATACAATTGCCACAATATTTTCTGCTTCTGCCATAAACCAAGTTTAAACATGATACTTATTTTATGAAAAGCAGTCTCATAAAAGCCTGATTGACTCTCACTCCGGACAACTGTAGAAAAAATAGGTTTCTGACTGTCTGTAGGCTATTGGTGTAGATATGCAGAAAAACTAATTCAGGGGGATGAATCAATGCATGTTGATCATTCCCCCTGAACAAAAGGTGTCAGTATTTTAAAGAGATCCTCGCCAGTGCTGTAAACTGCACATCACATTTGTTTCATACTTCCCTTTGATATATTTGACATTCAAATATTGTCTACAGGTATCTTAGACTTAGATGCCACATTTGCACAAATCTACACAAAAGTCACACAAATGTACATACCATTAAAGAAAGTCACAACTTTTTGGGTTTTGGGTAATTGAATCAAAGTCCTTTTGTTAGACTGTGCAACATTTCTATTATAGTGAAACCTTGTAATGGGGTACTTGGGACTATGGAAATTGACTCTGGGTCTCTCATTCTGTTTGGGTAGAAAAAAAGAAAGAATATAAATGGCTTGGGCCCTTGATGTAAGAGGGTTTTGTTATATCAGAGCTCCTTTTAACGAGGTTCCACTATACTTGTTTTACACTAAGCTTTGCTTTATGCTTATCATCAAAAGATATTCTTAGGACCAACATGTACCTGTTTTAGAGGCACTTAGAATTCATGTTGGCTCGGATTCTCAAAGCAGGTTTGTAGGAGGTTTGTACAAACCGTGGTTTATCCATGGTCTACATCTATGGAGTGCTGCTCGTATACAAGTAAAACAATTTATAATTTCTAATGATATGACTGTTAGTGCTTGCTAACCAGCAAATTTCACCATGTGAGAAGACAAACATTTATTTGGTGCATTTTGTAAATGTGTACCATCAACATTGTTAACAAGTAAGGAGTTTACAAATCTTTCTCCACCAGTTAACAAATGGCACTCCATAGATGTAGACCATGGATAAACCATGGTTTGTACAAACCTCCTTTGTGAATCCGGGCCTCGAAAACAAACATTGCATTTCAAATGTACTCTTTGCTTTGCCATTATTCACTAGATATCCAAAGAATTGCATATTTTCACCATTTGTGTCTTTATCTTTGAACTTGCTTGCACAAATCTTATTTTTTGCCCGAATCCTACTTTTTGCCCTATATTCCAACCCACCAACAAATTTTCAACTTCAATTCAGTTTTAAAAAACATCATACATACACATGATGTTGTCATATTGATTTTGTTGTTGTTGTTATTGTCATAATGTTAACTTAATGTATATGTGTGTTTATAAATGAATTTTTGTCAATGTTTTGCCTGGTAGAGATCCACAAAGAAAGTGTCATCAACAAATTAATTGATTTGCTTTAGATTCAGATATTGGGAATACAGTCAAACCTGTGTATAGTGACCACCTCAAGGGAATCAAGAAAAGAGGCTATGGTAGACAGGTTGAACTTGCATATCTACAAGCCATACATCTATAATATAGCAAAATATGCTCCATGAATCTATTTCCATGGGTGAAAATATATTTTATAATGAAAGTGAATTATTTCCTTTTTTCTTTAAACCAGATGTTTTCAACTTGATAATTTTATACATGTGTTCATGGTGCAGATTATATAATTGTGCTATTTGCTTAGAAGAATGCATTCAATTTCATGTATAATGGTGGCAGTCATTTATTTTTATTACATAACATATGTCATTATTGCCTTGTCATTACGTTACAAAAAGCATTTTAATTCAAACATATAGAGAAACTGACCAGAAATATATATGTGATTGAAAAAGAGCAAAGAAAATGGGATTCCAATGGGATTTGAACCCGAGACCTCCGGATTGCTAGAGCACCAGTCTAGCAATCCAGAGGTCTCGGGTTCAAATCCCGTTGGAATCCCATTTTCTTGGTGGGAGTCCGCAATGGTTAGTACGTAACGTATGTCATTATCGCGCCTTTTTATTATGTTACAAAGCGCATTGTATTATTGCTTTGTGGGTAGACAATTCTAGGCTAGGGTATTTGCAATATAAATGGACTGTGTGTATATATTAGGTTCACTAGGAACCTTTGAACAGTCGGTGCAATGATTATATTCTTTCACTTTCTGGCATTCCTTACATAATTTAGAATATAATGTTTCATTGTATCATTAGTCTAAGATGCTATGCAATATTGTGCTGGGTCCTTGGCAGTTCAACTTCTATTTCTTTGTTGCCTTGTTGGACTTTCCTTCAGCTAAATACCATGTAACAATATGAATTTTTCATGATATGTGTTCTTTTCAGAGAGTCTAGATAAATGGTGTTTAATTTTTTATTTGGGGTAAATTCAAATAAAAAAAATTATATTGCAAAACAAGCAAAACTTTTAAAACTGCTACTAAACACAACAAAAAAAGTAAGTCCCCCCTAATCAAAATAGCGTAACTTTTTAACAAATAGGGTTTGAGCAACATAACTTGGCAGGATTGTTTCTAAACTTATTGGTTAACGTCTCCGTGAAAATGAACTTGATCCGCCATGCCATGCATGAGTGACCACACATTAAAGGCAAAAATTTCACTTTTCAAAAGTCACATGAATCAAAAAGTGACAATTTTGCCTTTGATGTGTGGTCACTCATGCATGACTCAACGGACCAATTTCATTTTCACACAGGAGTTAGTCAATAAGTGTACAAACAATCCTGCCGAATTATTTTGAACAAAACTTCTCTGTGCACTGTTCTCAATATTGAGCATTCAAGTTAGGCATTGCATTTCTCTTCCAGTGTCTTCCAGTGTCATCAAAAGGATTCAAGATTGGTTGAAAGTCGACTGGGCAAAGCTCCTATGAGAGTCAGTCTGGATGGCAGGGTAGGAAACTCATGGGGGCTGAGGGCAATTTTGCCCCCTAATTTTCAAAACCGCCCCTTGAAATCAGTTAGTAGCCCCTAAAATTACCAAAGGGTATAATGTGAAATATTTTGTGATATCCATCAGATTGAAAAAGTAGCCCTCATAAATACAAAATTAATTTTCCCCTGCTGGATGGTGGAGGTCCAGTATTAGTGTAGAGTATAAGAAAACGAGTATTATCATATTTTGAGAGCTAATTGAGTATTTTTAGCAATACAGGATTTACAAAAATGGAAATGTATTATTTAACCTCGCATACAACTTTTACACTTAAACAGGAGAAGAAAAAAACAAAAGCATGAAAACGTACTTAGTTTAGAAGAAAAATATAATTTATTTGAATTCATATAATATAGAATATTGGATGGATGCTATGTAATATATGTCACAATTGCAAATTCAATCATTAAAGAAAAAAGTACTATGAAATGCGAATAAATCACTGAAAAGAAAATAATGTGTCATATTTTTTGTGTGTAAAGAAACCATGAATCCCATGTATATACTATAACATGTAGAAAATACTCAACAATTGGTTCAAGTGATCCACTAACTTTAGAAGTTTGTTATCCCCCAAAAAGTGATAT
Organism: Echinarachnius parma; assembly: GCA_037951105.1. Classification (NCBI taxonomy): domain Eukaryota; kingdom Metazoa; phylum Echinodermata; class Echinoidea; order Clypeasteroida; family Echinarachniidae; genus Echinarachnius; species Echinarachnius parma. Next base: position 142,451 of record JBAMJV010004972.1, read on the forward strand.
TTCATATATCAATCATAGAAAAGAACACTATTTACCTAGTGAAAATTGACATCGGACTATCACCCGATAGTCCGACATTGGTGACCAATTATTTTGTATTACAAATTGAAAAGCGATCACAAACGCTTTTCAATTCGATCATAAATATCTCCATGATTAGAGAGACATTTGACGAATTTCATTCTTCTAGCTGTTACCATAAGCCTAACAATAAAGTATATAAGAAATGTGGAAGCTCTTAGTGATTTTAGTTGAATTTTACAAAGTTAATGGATCACTCTACTACATAAGATTACAATGCTACATGATTTGAAGACGATTGAAGATGATATACTGCATGAATATTCAAAATCATAGTCCTGAAAATTATGAAATGTGTGTTTGGACAATACAAAAAATTGAGATGTCTGTTCCAAATCTCTTATATAAATGTACTTTCTGATTTTGTTTTCATGTGGAAAACAATTCAGCAATAGGTATTAATAATTAATGCATTTCATAAAACAAACGATGGCCCGGGGCAACACAAATTTAATTTCCTTTTTTTTCTTCTTTAAAGGGGAATTAACCTTTATCCTTTTGACTTACTGGATGTGATGAGAGCATAACTACTATCATTGCTAGTCACTTATTTCCTCATGAATATTCCCGATTACAAAAATAATCAATATTTTATGGACCACTGTCGTCTGCTTTCAATACCCATAGGAGGCGGCCATTTCTTCAACTACTCGCGGTGAAATGACGTGGCAGGCGGAGAACACAATAGCATTAACGTAACCCGCTATTGTGTTCTCCGCCTGACACGTCATTTCACCGCGAGAAGTTGAAGAAATGGCCGCCTCCTGTTGGCATTGAAAGCAGACGACAGTGGGCCATAAAATATTGATTATTTTCATTATTGGGAATATTCATGAGGAAATAAGTGACTAGAAATGACAAGAGTTATGCTCTCATCACATCCAGTAAGTCAAAAGGCTAGGAGTTCCTTCCCCTTTAACCACCATGTTTGGGTCTGGTGCAACTAAATTGGAAAACAATTTGTTTACCTGCCCTGGGCCACAAGAAATAATATTTCATTTTTAGCATTGGATCTAGCTATTACAATTTCCATCAGGTTGAAACAGGCTCCTGTAGTCCCCAATATAGAGTTAATACAGGGCCCACCAGGTACCAGTAGGCATTGGGGTCAACCTGTTCCTAACTAGAATTTGCAAGTTCCATAGAGTGGATACAGAACCCAACAGGTTCCAAGGACAATAGATTACACCTTTTTTTCCACTATTACAATTTCCATGGAGTTGAAACAGGACCCACCAGGCTCCCGTAGGCAATGAGTTAACCTGTTCCCAGCTAGATTTTTAAGTCCCCAAAGATTCAATCCAAGGCCCACCAGGTTCCAGTAGGCACTGGGGTTAACCCTAACCAGGCCGGGTTATTTTGGCTCCCCCCTGAGATCTCGGCCGCCGAACGAGCGGCCGCCACAAAATTTGGCACACAGATAGTCTGCGACATAATCTACAAGATTGCAATTTTATTTTTTTGAAACAAATATATTTCTAATTAATTATGCAAAATTATGCAAATATCCCCTTTTTGTCTATAAATCACTAAATATGGCTCAGAATATGCTAATTTTGTGCATGAATATTCTTTATGACTTAATTAACAGGTTTTCAATATTAAAAATTGCGACAGCCAAAAAATTCCTTATGTATTTCTTTGTTTTTTTACTTTTGTTTTTTATTGTTTTTTTCGATGGAATAAATTATTAACCATTATTCAACAATTTTTAACCCAAAATTAAATGATTGCAGTGATTAGAATGAAAAATAATGAAGGTTTTGTCTATTCTAGGAGAAAATCAATTTCCATAGGATTTGTACACAAATCACAAAATTTAGCGTTTTTCGGGCCGACGCTCACTTACAAAAGGTCACGTGACTTTAGAACGGTATACCCGGACGTCGCAAATTTGGTCTCAAAAGTTGCGCAAGACTTCAATGAAAAAACTCATGAAGTCACGCGGCAATACCTGCGCGCGTTGCAGAATTATCGCGCGAAAAGTCGAGGGGGGGTGGATTCCACCCCCCCCCCCCCCCCCCCCCCCCCCCCCCCCCCCCCGGCCTGGTTAGGGTTAAGCTGTTCCCAGCTAGATTTGTCAATCCCCATTGAGTTAATACAGATATTGATAATATACAGGTGATCCAGTTCCTGTACGAAATGGGTCAACCTTCTCTTGGACTCTTGAGAGCCACGGTAGCGATTGGTCATTGGTCAGCTCAGCGACTGGTCATTGGTCAGCTCCCCGACTGGTGTGAAAGCGCTTCAGAAGCCAGTTTGATTTTCTCTTCCAGTAGATGCTTATCCTTCATCATGCGATTCAGCTGATCATCACCCATCTCTAGCAACATTCCTAAACAGATGCAATTAAGAAAAATAACGTTATACTAAAATAGGCAGACAGAAGAAGAGATAATAATAATAATAATAATGTATCATAATGTCGAGGGGCCAATAATCTCCATGCATATAACACTATTACTGCCGTGTTCATAGGATACAATGCCAACCCTTCCTGATCAAATGAATGTACACATTTTTTTCTTTTTCTCAGCACTATGAGATAAAAACTCTTTAGGGCATATGATGGGGTATAGTGCATGTGCATTCAAACTTGTTGAGTACCTCACTCATTATGAACTTGAATCTACATACAAAATGGCTTTTTTGTGCACTTGCAGGTAACTTTTTTTTCGCTATTGATACTTAATGATTGTCATCTAGCAGGACTCGACAATCGCACTGGCCCGCTGGCCCGGGGCCAGTGAAATTGCACTTCAGGCCAGCAAAAATGTATAAAAGTAATATTTTGACACTTCAGGCCAGCTAAAAATGTATAAAAGTTACATTTTGGTGGCCCGATTCGGTAAGCAGATTTTCAACCCGTCATTGACAAAATTAGAAAAATCTTGTTTTTTTCCATGTCTTGCTTCATCGATAATCACAGGTTTGATAAGGAAAGAATGGTATTTTGAATAGTAAAAAGTTTACTCATGAAATAAAGTATTCGGGCCACTGGAAAAGGAAAATAAATTACTTCACTGGCCCAACCGGGCTATACTGACAAAAAAGGTAAGTGTGGAGCCCTGCATCTAGACTAACACTTACCCGTCATTTTGGCCGCCGAACCAGCATCAAAGCGACACGACAGGATGCCATAAAGCTGCTCGCCCAGCTCCTCTCTCTGCCCATTATCCGCTCGCAGAGATTTCAGGGATTTCTGGACAGCTTTCTGCAGTTCGACAGGCGAGGAGATCAACTGGCGGACTGCGTCTTGTTCCAGTTCTAGCAGCATACCTGTCGAGATAATAATAATAATAATATCCATTTGTATTTAACGCTTTATCACCGAAGTCCCAAAGCGCTCGGAGCATTTTTACCTTGGCTTAAGCTGAGCTACCATGAAGGGGCGCTCAAGTATTTCAAGGAATAAATTCCTTGAGATTGAGATAACCATAAAACACTCGGGAACATGTTCTAACCGCCACCTGTCGATTAAAGACCACTTTCCCCGACTATCTAGGAAATAGTTTACATGCAAATGAACCTGATATCACCTGCTTATCAGGACTACTTTTTTGTCGCCCTTGAGTGATCTTCATAGATATGTTTGATTATCACAGTTCAATTATTATTTGATGTTTGTGCTTTGCAAATATAAACCGTATCAAATTACTTAGTACAGTTTTCAAACATTAAGAAAACTGATCAGAAATATTTTTTAAATGAAAGAAAATGAGCCCATTTTTCTTTGCTCATTTTCATTTGAATTACAGTTTTATGACAATGCCTTTTTTAAAACCCAGAATAGACTTAATGAGAGGAAAATTCTTGAAAAGTTTTTACAATTTCAAATGAAACTAGTGTTTTTAAAAGTAATATTGAAAGAATTCAGCATCTCAAATCTAACAAAATGTATGGGCCTAGCTGGATTTGATTCATGGCAGGAATTAAAAAGACAAAGACTACCGGTAACCAGTTAAACCATTTTGCACCTGCAGACCAATTGATTGTTGCTATTCGCCACCAGAGATATTCTAATTGTTTCCTTTCCATTTTCCAGTCAGTCCCTCTAGTTCTGCTTTGGAAGTTACAAAGGTCTGCTTATTTCAGTAATAGTAAAACCAGTCACCAGTAATACAATGTCCTGGATGATCCAGGACTCAATTTGGCTGATGACCGACATATGACTGAATTTCAAGGGGCCTATTGTAAGTGCTGTAACTGACCTTGTTGATCGGATCGTTTGATCGGATCGGCAAAAATCGATCGATGAAAATCGGATCGAAAAAAATCGGATCGGATCGGTAAAAAAAATAAATTTTGTTTTTTTTTTCTTTGGAAAATGATCCCAAAAAACATATTTTGGGAATTTAAATGAATACCAAAGCAACATAATATATCCATATGAATAAGCCCAAGGTAATCTTGTATGGGTATGCTTTCATTTCAAACTGATTACCTCTTCTTTTACAAAATTACTCGCGGCGATTCTGAGCTTAGTCCCATGTGATTAATTTGGCGTAACCTTTCAGAATCGCAGCAAGTAATTTTGTAAAAGGAGAGGTAATCAGTTTGAAATGAAAGCATACACATACAAGATAACCTTGGGCTTATTCATATGGATATATGTTGGTTTGGTATTCATTTATTTTCCCGAAATATGTTTTTTGGGATCATTTTCCAAAGAAAATAAAAAAAACAAATTTTTTTTCTTTCCGATCTTCCGATTTTTTCTGCATGATCGGAAATCGGCAAAAACAAGCCAATCAACCATGATCGGATCGGGATCGGCATGCCGATCCGATGATCGGTTACAGCATTACCTATTGTCCTGATGCATATAAGCAGAACTAAAGGGATTGACTGGATAATGAAAGGAAACAATTAGAATATCTCCGGTGGTGAATAGCAAGAAGACAGTAGGTCTGCAGGTGCAAAATGGTTTAACTGGTTGCCGGTAGTCTTTGTCTTTTTAGGTTGAGCCACTGATGAGAATTCGGGCCAATATGTTTGCCGTGCTCACCTGTAATTTTAGCACACTGGATGGGCTCTACCTCAGACACCAGTTGGTACAACTCCTCTCCGTATTTGTCTTTCTCATTAGATGCCTGGTTCTCCCTGAGTTTAAGGAATATTACAAATAAAAACAATTCATTTGGTTATACCACCAAATATCCACTTATCATTTGCTCAAAGCAAATAATACAATTATTATCATTGTTATTTTCATAAACCTCATCATTATTCACCAATACAACATAACATACAAAACAACACCAAATACACTTCCATCATAAACTTATTTGGCCATTGGCCATTGGCATCCATTCCATGACTTTTCACCATGGTACACAAACAAAGTTATTTAATTTCTTTCAGTAATTTTTGTGCCAACAAAAGTTATCAAAATATTTGATGTGCATTTCAGTGCTGAAGAAATACAAATTAAGTCCCATAACTTTCCATGACCCATATGGGCTCAGTGTACAATTTCCCCTGCCTTCAACCTGCCTGGAAAACAAAAAAGCACCATAGATTTCCTGGTTTTCCAGCCTCCAGGCCCTGTGTGAACCCTGTCATATTAGCTGTCATTGCGCCTTTGAAAAATAATCTTGTTCTTACCGCCCTATAACTCTCATGGCGCCCTCTATCCTTCGTCTCAGGAGCGCAGCGTCCTCCAGCATCTTCATGATCTCCTCGTTGTCTGCCTCCAGAAGCATCCCGGTGATGCGGTCCGCAGCCTCACGATGCAGCTCGGACACCTTGGAGAACAGGTGCTCTCCCAAGACTTGCTTTGTGTCCAGGAGTTGTGGCCATGATGGGCGAATCATTGTGACACCCTCTGCCTGGAAATGGTTCTAATTGCTGAAATTTGAAATGAAATGAAATCAAAAGAAATGTTATGAACTTTCTTTACTAGTATTTCTAATGTCACCCTCATAATGCAGCTCTGATACCTCGGAGAAAAAAAATGGGTATCACTTAGGATGATATTGTATACATATAAACCCTAGGCTTAGGCTGAATAACACAAATTTTTTTTTTTTTTTGGGGGGGGGGGGGGGGGGGGGGGTTGCAAAAGGAACTCTTTCTTTCGCTACAATATTGAGTAAATGGTCCTACCAGGAGTACCCTGCAGGTAGATGTGCAACCAAGGACCATTTACAATTCATTGTAGATGTGCATTCTCCTAATTTTGTAAATGGTAGCGTGTCTGATCTGATGCTTTTCTATGGTTATACGTTACAAAATGATTAACATTACGTATATACAAACTCTCTCATGATTTTTGAAGCACTAACAAAAGGAGAATCATGTGGCAGTGTACTGTAACTTGTAGCCGTCTCATGAATTGCAACCTTTTCATTTAATTTTGGTTTACAAATTTAATTTTGGTTTACAAATTATGAAAACTTGTTTACTAGACTAGAGTGCCAATCTCACATTTTTGTGGGTTACAATTCACATAAATGCCATAGAGACTGATTAATGCTGTTATCCGATCCGATCCGAGAAGGGAATTCCCGGCGAACATGGCCTTCAACCGGGAAATTAGCGGTCCGAGAAATGGCACCTTTTTTTCTATAATTCTCGGTTTTGCCGGCAACCCATTTTTTCCAGTAATAACACATTTGTATACTGTACATATAAGAAAAAAATGGAATCAACTCAAGTAATTTGCAGTAGGTATGACAGATTTACGACCTGTGGCTGTGACCAGTGGCAGAGAAGGTCACAATGTTTAAACAGCTTGAACCTTGGAAGTCAATTACCTGAATTTGTGTAGAGCTATACAAGGGGTTTAAGGAGAATGCCCCCACCTGTTGGAAAGCTTACCCCCAACCTTTGAATATATACTTTTTTAGTCTTTTTCTTTACTCCCACAAACATATATTGTGAACTGGCTTTTCATGTGTATGCTTTATTGAACATAACTATTAAAAAAAAACACATAACTCTGCCCTAAACACTGGCACACCCCCAAAATAAATTACCCCAATGCTGCCTCCCAATTTTTTTTTGACAAACTTTTAAACATTGTGTTTCTTGTAGTCATAAAAAATTCACCCAAACAAGATCTTCCACAGGCCCTGAGTTCACATGTGGTTGGGAGTTCGGTATGATATGCATGCCCACTGAACCTTGGCTAATATATATATGGTATGTCTCCTCATAACTCCCCAAAATAGCAACTGTGTGTGCATGGGTACAGACAGTGTTTTTGCTCATTCACAAGGGAACCGGGACGAACCGGGACCCGTTAATCATTTTTTATTTCTACGAGCCGGGATCCGAGACGGGATATTTTTTTTACCTAACAGCATTAAGACTGATACTGATAGAGCATTCAAATCCCTGGCACTGATCTTTCATTAAGAGACTGTTTTTATTAAAAAAAGCCACATCTAAGCCAAGGGTAAGATTGTAATTTGAAAAACATTACTGTTTGCCGCATTCTGATGAGTGCGCGTTTGTGTTCAATTCCTATGTATCTTAGCACTTTATCTGTGACTACGATGATCATATTATGATTTTATATGACAGACTGAGTCTGAGACGGACTCTTCCCGGTTAACTTTTTCCGGTTGGGTTTCATTAAATGTTGACCTCAAGTTTAAAATGATCTTATATGTTATTCCAAAGTTCTAAGACTTACGTTTATTCGGCTTCAATTACAATGCAACTTGAAATCGCTGTGAATCCTGACAACAACAAAAAATCGAAATCCTGTCAGAGTCGACGACACCGATACGACTTGCAGCGGGGGCTGCGGGCCAGAATGATGTGTCACGCCGCGGCGCGCCGCGCCAGCACGGCCGGGCGCGGCGGGGACGACTGTCGGGCGCCCCGCACGAGTTTTTGAGGAAAACTGAGGGAAAAAAAAGACGCTGGCGGGGGCGGGTACGGTATAGTTGCTGCTGCATGCAGGTGGTTATGTCGGGTCACCGGTTATGTCCGTTGTCCATAGGTTGCGGGGTCGAACCGTCCAGGGGTGGAGGTGGCATATTTTATTTCAAACTATTTATTTCCATTATATCCATTTATATCCTTCAGGATATTTATTCAAACTTCAAACTTCAAAGGCAAAATAATATTTTCTTCAAAATACGCCATACATTCAAGTACACTTTCTTAAATACAATTTTTCATAATTTTGTAAAGCGATTTTCCCAAGACATAGCCTACTGTATGATTATGTTATGAATGGGATATATCTCTACACATAACAGCATATTATATAATTATAATATTTAGGGCATATATAATGTTTATTTCAAGGCATGTGTAATTGTTTTCCTGCACACATATATAGTCTATCCGTTTATTTTGAAGTAATATCATTCTTCCCTCATACATCCGTTGAAGGAATATAAGGCACCGTATACCTTCCTAATAACTGCACATACTTGCACACACATCCCGCACATACGCATAACACATACACGCACAACACATACACACACGCACACAAATGCAAACACACACATACATACAGGCAGTCAGGCACACACACATGCATACACACGCACACATACATATACGCACATGCGCATACACACACCCACATTACAAACCCCCCACACACACAAACACATACACTAATGATCTAATCCAAACTAACACACATTATGCTCAAAGGCATACTTGCGCAGATGTATACAATTAACACATTTATATACATATTAATCACAACAAGTGGCGGATCTACCGGGGGGGGGGGGGGGGGGTTTAGGGGGTTTGTTTATTTCCCATCCCCTTGGGCTGCCAAGTGAAAATGTGATGTGCATAGAAAAACGCCATCATGTGTCCAGACCCACACAGTATCCGCATCGTCATTGGGTCAAACCCCCCCCCCCCCCCCTTAGCAAAAAGCTAGATCCGCCCCTGACAACATATGGTTTAATAAGAAATCATAAAGCACACAAGCTGGAAATTATAATAACTTCAAATATTGACTTAGAATCAAAACAAATAAATAAATAAAAGAAGCTAGAGAGAAGCCTATATGAACAAACATATCATCTATAAACAAACATATACATGTATATGCATTCTTGACATTCCAGATAATGTATTTATTCAGCACAATAAAAATATGTATAAAATATATAGACAGTACTATACCACATAATTAATGACCTGATTTGATACATTTATATAGGCCTACCAAGAAATTTCCAATTTAAGGCATATTTTAAGTGCACAGCACAAACACTTTACTCTTAGAATTCAAGATGTGAAAAATAGAAATGACTAATTTTAGAAATATATCTACACAAGTACAAAATAAGGTACTAATATTATTAATACATATAGACAAGTACAAATGTAAAGTACTCATTTTAGAAATATTTCTAGAAAAGTACAAATATAAAGTACTCATATTAGAAATATATCTAAACGAGTACAAATATAAAGTACTCATATTAGAAATATATCTAGACATGTACAAATATAAAGTACTCATATTAGAAATATATCTGGACAAGTAAAAATATAAAGTACTCATTTTTAAAATATATCTAGACAAGTACAAATATAAAGTATTCATATTAGAAATATATCTAGACAAGTACAAATATATAGCACTAATTTAAGAAATATATCTAGACAAGTAAAAACATAAAGTACTCATATTAGAAATATATCTAGACAAGTAAAAATATAAAGTATTCATATTAGAAATATATCTAGACAAGTACAAATATATATATATCTAGACAAGTAAAAATATAAAGTACTCATATTAGAAATATATCTAGAAAAGTACAAATATATAGTACTTATTTTATAAATAATTATACACAGAGCTTTTAACCGCTGCCGACAAACACACACAAAAACGTGCTAATGCAAATAGAAAAACAATTTTAGTAAAAAATTGTTGAAGTTACACAGATAAAAACAAAGTAATTCTGTTTAAATGTTACAAAGAATAATTTCATGGGTCTGAAAAACACATTCTTAGTGGATGATGAAAAATCAAACAAATTTTAATCTTTAAAATGAGCTTGATTCTACTTTGATTGATGTGCATTCTGTAATATATACTTTGATTAATGAAAATTAATTCTAAAACTGAGCAGATCAGGTGTCCTCTACATCAGTGAAGCGTAATTGATTTATTATTATTAGTTGAGGGTGATTATTTAAAGTCCCAGTGTTTGTCACGGCATGAATTGCACCACGACCAATCATTATTTGATAACTTTGGCTAATAAATGTATCATATTTTTAAACAGCTAAATAAGTTATTTAACTGTTAATCAATTCATGCCCCATTTATGATCTTTTATACAATAAGAAAATCAACTGATGCAATGTGTTTATTATTTAGAATAAGAATATAAATACAACTATTGCACTTCAACATTTTCACTATTATCTAAAACAATGATTAAAAGTTCTTAGCGGCATAGCTACAATACAGGGAGGGGGGGGGGGGGGGGGAGGGGTGGCACGAGAGGGGGCCTCCCAATGATTTTGAAGAAACAATAGAAAACATAAGGGGAAAATTAAAAAACAAAGAAATACATAATACGTGCCCCTCCAATTATTTTTGTGCCCCCCCCCCCCCCCAATCAGCCCGACCACCACTGAGAGTTCTCATAAGAAAATAACTGGTATTTAAAATGGAATTCTCTCGAAGTAGAAACATGAAGTATGATAGACAAAATTGTATCAGTTATTGTTATTTTAAGACACAAGTGGAGCAGAGGCTGCCGATGGTTCATTGAAGGGACTTAGTAACATTGTCCAAATCCTCAAAACTTACTTGGATCTCTAGTGGTTCTCTCATACCTTATCATATTCATATGAACAACAAAAGCACGGGACAGGTTTTGGTTTTTCAAATTTCCAGTTCATTCAAAAGATATTTACGATTGAAGTGTTCAGATATTTATTTCATGCCGTGTACAAAGTAAGTACAATGAGTTAGTGAATATCACTTTGCATTTTTGCTCATATCTCAGCCAAAAAACATCCAAATACCGTGAAATGTCCACACATAACTGTGTGGACATATCAGAACACTCCACACTGATTACTTTGTGGATATTACTTTGTGGATCACTCCAATACACATTTTATTAACCACTCATCACTTTTTGCACTTGCCAACAAAGTTACTGTATCCCTTTAAGTTATAAACATATTCACTATATAGACCAAAATCATTATGGTTATGTCTTGAAGCAAGAGAGGAACCCACATACTGACATAGTTATTAATTTCATGCAAAACCCAAATAAATTCATTTATAGCCTCCAAAGGTATTTACCCAAACCTAATTAGCATATAAATGTTCTTTTTTCTTTGTTGAAATAACCATGATGTAACAGAGTTTGTGTATACAGGTTTCTTTTGGAAGATGATTCAATGAGCTAAAATAAAAACAGTAGTTTAGTATAAAACTCATTTAGTACAAAAATGATTTAGTACAATGTCAAATAGAAAATAGATAGGGGCATTTATAATTTTACCCAATACAAATATTTACATGTGTACAGCCTCTATTTATGTACACTTTTAATAGCCTGCATTAAAATGTTAGTTTTACATAAATATATTTTCCATAGATTGAAAGACTTTACAAGACAGGGACATAGTACAATTCAAACTTTTCATTAGAATATAATATAGCATCATAGTACAATTCAAACTTTTCATTAAAATATATATCACATATGCACTGTAGAAAGATGATATCAGCCATGATAAGAAGTATAAATATGATTCTATGATTTCAGTGTCTCAAAAATAAAACATTATGATACGTATCTAAAAGTGTAGCATCAAAAATAAATCATCTTGCCATATACAACTACCGCTCGCAATCGCGTTTAATTGGAATGTATTTTTTTGTGGAATGAAGGCTAACATGTTTAAGTACAGTCAAACCTGTGTATAACGACCACCCAAGGGAAACAATAAAAATGGCCACTGTAGACAGGTGACCTCTGTGATCACTTTTGGTGGCCCCTATAGGCAGGTCGGCTGCTATAGACAGGTGTCCGCTAAGACAGGTTTGACTGTACTCTCTTATCCCAATTGGCACATGATTGGTGTAATATTCAAATGTGTATAAGCATAACAAATGGTAGATCACAATGTATAGTGGAACCTCTTTATAAAGAGCTCTGAAACAACATAATCCTGTCATAACAAGGTAATTTTGCTGGTCCTATCTCTTTATTCAAAATTTTACACCGATATTTTTAAAAACAAGATTCAGGATTTAACAAAGTCATTTTCATGGTCCAAACGTCCTCGTTATGACAAAGTTCCACTGAACTAATTATCATTAAAAAACCTGTTGCAAAGCATTGTACATATAGAAGTTGCAAAACCCTTTTGTGGTATAGTGTCCCCCAATCAAGGATCAGCCTTTTATCCAAGTTCCACTGAACTTATCATTAAATAAAAAACCTGTTGCAAAGAATTTTACATTATAGAAGTTGTAAAACCCTTTGTGGTATAGTGTCCCCCAATCAAGGATCAGCCTTTTATCCAAGTTCCACTGAACTTATCATTAAATAAAAAACCTGTTGCAAAGCATTGTACATATAGGAGTTGTAAAACCCTTTTGTGGTATAGTGTCCCCCAATCAAGGATCAGCCTTTTATCCATTGATCTCTATTCAAAGTTGCATCCACATTCATTTGATTACATTATGTAGTTTAGAGATCTACAGCCAATGATGCTAATCATAAATGGTGACTAGGATGCCGTCCCCTCAGCCCTAGCTTTACTAATAGGGTGAAGCCCATTCTCAATTAAGACTCCAAAAGCCAATCAAGTTATTTGCTTTTAAAGCATGCGAGTCTGCTAGCTGCCTCTGTCTTGTTATTAAAGTGCAAGGGGTCAAAGGTCTTGTTGTTACTCCTCTCCAAAACTACCCTTTTCTCAACGATTTGTGAGGTCTAATGCAATATGTGACCGGCTATTATAATAGCAAAACCCTGCATTGGTTGGTAAAATGTAGATTGTTATACCATTAGAAAGGCCTCATCACAAATTTTCATTTCATGCTTTGATCTAACAAGTCGGTCAATGATTGGCGAAGATATGATTGTTTCAGTTTTACAACCATAAGTCTTTTACACACATTATGTAAACTTAAGATGCCAATTTCTTCAAAGCATGAATTACCGACAAGTGCAGGGTTTTGCTATAGCCGGTCACATATGTTCATACAAACCCCTTTCAGAAGTAATATTCTATGCACTTCTTTTCATGTTAAAAGTTAAGAGGTCTGCATATCTGCTCCCTACCTCTTTCTCTGCATTAAACTGTTGTGGGTCAAAGGTCAGGTTACTCAACTCCAAAACTCCCCCTTTTCTCAGTGATTTTCAGGTGCAGTGAAATGTCTTCATACAACCTCTTGAAAGTAACAGTCAATGCAATTCTTTTCATGTTAAAGTTGAAAGATCTGTGTATCTGCTCCCTGCCTCTTTCGCAGCATTAAACTGTTTTGGGTCAAAGGTCGGGTTACTCAACTCTAAAACTCCCCTTTTCTCAGCAATTTTGAGGTTCAGTGAAATGTCTTCATACAACCTCTTTTGAAAGTAGCAGTCACAATGCGCTTCTTTTCATGTTAAAGTTGAGAGATCTGTGTATCTGCTCCCTGCCTCCTTCTCCGCATTGAACTGTCTCGGGTCAAAGGTTATGTTGTTCCACTCCAAAACTTCTCCATTCTCACCAATCTTGAGGTCCGACGTCTGAAATATGACCCCTTTCATTTCACCCTGTTAAAAGGGAGGGAAAATATGATGAAATAAGTGTTTCAATCATCACCACATTCAGGAACATTTAAAAACAATGCACACTACAACATTCAATTCTGATCTGACCACCATTGTGGTAATACATTAAATCAAAATAAAAGAAAAAATTTTACAGATGTAAACTAAATATCATGGATGTATATGAATTGCAGAATTTAATTAGTTTTAACCTCTTGACTGCAAGATATCGTAATCCCCATAGGCTTCACACATGGGATGCCAGTTTCCAATTATTAAACGGGCTAACAAAATTGGAAATCAAGTCAAAATAAAAGAAAGCAACTTATTAACAAATATGCAATTATCAAATTCATATCAATCCTTATTTCAGCCAATTAATGGAACAATTTTTTGTTCACAGTTATTCCCTTTCATCTTGCAAACATACTTTTTAAAGCACCCTCTACAACAACAAAAAGAACACCAACAACAAAACTGTCCTTGTCAAAGTAAATGATTGTCGATCCCACCTGTAATGTTTTGATCATCTCTATGGTGATGGCTACCAGGTAGGGTGCCTGCGGCGTCTCTATGGCGAGGGTGCTGTAGGTCTCGTGCGTTACGGAGTAGAGTTCATAGGTCACGTAGAGCTCACTCTCTGCTCTTGTCCACCTATTGAGATAAACAAAGAAAATATTAAACTTCATTCGATGTTCTATTGAAAATGCATAGCAGAATAAACTGAATGTGAATAATTTTCAAACATTGGTAAATTAGTTAATTGGTCATAAACTTTGGTTAAATGGAATTATCCTAAATATGAGATGAATATAACTAGTATTTACTAATTACATGACTAAATCCATCCATCCAATCATCGACCGACCGACCGACCGACCGACCGACCGACCGACCGACCAACCAACCAACCAACCAACCAACCAATCAGTTAACAAATCAATTGATCAACCAATCAATCAATCTTGAACTACCAACATCTAATAATTTTGTCCCAACACAAATATTGTCTGAAGAACGACCATCAACTGTTCGCGGTAAGCACAAACCTTTTGACTTTTCTCCATGAAATGAAGTATTCCTGCCCACTGAGTAGCATCCGCAATCCACGCTTGCATGCCCTCATTGAGAACTTTGTCCCCACCGCCAGCTGTAATTGGTATCAATAAAACAAACAGAATTGTATTTAAAGTGATCCATTACCATTGTACAATTTCAACCCAAATCACTCGGAGCATTCCCACTTCTCTCGTACCTTGTTGTTCGGCTTATGGTAACAGAAGAATGAAATGGGTTTTGATTTTTTTAAAATGTATCCATAATCATGGAGTTCATTTGGTATCAAAAGATGCACAAGACTTGTAAAAAATAAAGCAACAAATCGATGCGGTGTGAGCATTTTGTGTTTCGGAGTAATCACAAAAATCGAGGAGGGGTTGGGGGCCAAATCAGCCCCTCCCCTAGTCTTTTTAGGGTTAAAATAATAAAGTTTATATTTATATATACCTGCAATGATCCGATTGATAGAGCGCTTCTGAGCTCACAGTGTTTGATGACTGCAGTCATGTAGTCATCCATACAGTGGCACACAGATATAGAAGACAGTTATTATTATTATTATTATTATAATCTATAATAATAGACTTTCCTGCATTGAAATAATAAAGTTTATATTCATATATACCTGTAATGATCCGATTGATAGAGCGCTTCTGAGCTCACAGTGTTTGATGACTGCAGTCATGTAGTCATCCATACAGTGGATCACAGATATAGAAGACAGTTATTATTATTATTATAATCTATAATAATAGACTTTCCTGCATTGAAATAATAAAGTTTATAATTCATATATACCTGTAATGATCCGATTGATAGAGCGCTTCTGAGCTCACAGTGTTTGATGATTGCAGTCATGTAGTCCTTCATACAGTGGCACACAGACAGGTATGAGAGGGAATCAAGGAATGCTGGTTCATTGTGGTCTGAAGAAAATAAATGTACCAGATACATTAAGTGCAATATATTGATCGTAAAGTATTTTTCTCAGAATTACAATAGAACAACACATGAACTAAATCATTTCACTAATAAGAAAGCTGATTCATAGTGATCTGAGAAAAAATACTATTGTTCCAGACAGTTGTAACTATTTGATAGTAAAGTATTTTTCTCAGAAATATATGCACATAATCTTTTTCACCATGGAGAAAGCTGGTTCATTGCCAAATTCTGATCCAATGGAACAAAAAGGTGACAATGAGCTTTTCAGCGTTTCAAAAGCAACCAAACAAGTATCATTTTGCTATCGAAAAACCATATTTCTCCCATTTAATAAGAAAGCTGGGTCATTGTCATCTGATCAAATGCAAAATAAAAGGCGACAATGAGCTTTTCAGCATTTTAAAAGTAACCAAATTAGTATTATTTTGCTAAATTGGAAATCAGATCTCACATTTATTAAATTGGATAATCAAGCTGGGTCATTGTCATCTGATCTAATGTGAATTAAAGGTGGCAACCTGGTCTTTTTAGCATTACAAAAGCAAGCAAACTAGTTTTATGCTATTGGTAATCAGCAATTCTCACATTGATTTTTATTTAAAGTGATCCATGAATTGTATGTTTTCCCCAAAAATTATGTTTGAGTCTTCAATCATATTCCGATTTCATTGTAAGATTCTTGATTATGATCTGTGAGATTTTCATAGAAAAATGATGTTTACCTAGTGAAAACAAAGAAAATCAATGTTTAATTTCATTTTGGTCGTTCATGTAAAGTATCTGAATTCGGATAAATTGAGTATCCAAATTGGGATACTTTTGACTATATGGTCGAAAGCGTCTATAGACAGTTTCAAATTTAAATCTTAAATATCTCCATAATTAGGGAGACATTTGACATATCAAAACCCGTTTCATTCTTCTGTAATACCATACCGTACATCAAACAACAAGCTAAAAGAGAAGTGTGAAAGCTCCACGTGATTTTGGTTGAATTTTACAAAGTTAATGGATTGCTTTAATTTGCTTTGGAGTTGTCTGTGATCACACTCACCTTCCAGTTTGGACATCTGCTCTGGTGTTGGAACAAGGTCACCTGCCAGGGTAAAGTCGAATATTAGTGAAATTGAAACCAATAAATGTGACCGGCTATAGCATAACCCTGCGCTTGTCGGTACAAATTTAAAATGTAGATTGTCATACCATTAGAAAGGCCTCATCACAAGCTTTCATTTGATGCTTTGTTCTAACAAATTGGTCAATAATTGGCAAAGATATGATTGTTTCATATTTACAATCATAAGTCTTTTATACACATTAAGTGTGAACTTAAAACTTCTCTAAAATAATTGATGACTTTTTAAAGGGTACCACCACCCACAAATAATAATCTTTTTATAGAAAGGTAACATCTTTAGTATTCCATTCCTTCAATAAGTTCACAAAAATATGTTTTCAGAAAAAATATATAATTGGAAAACGCATCACCATTCTCAGCCATGCGGTCATGCGGTCTGAATGCGCAGACTATTATGCGAGCAGAGCCAGCGGCGCTCTATGCAGAGTGAACGAATCATCCGGGATTCTATTGACGTACGCGTGAATTGCATTGGCGCACTCGCAAATGCCTGGCCCGTGTGGAACCACGAAATAGCCGTGGTTCCGTAAGTGGTGGAAATTAATTGGTTTGTTTATGAATTACACAACCCTTTGCAAAATGTTGGGTATCTATTTGATATCGCAAAACGGTACCAAAACATATAATAATGTGTTGTCCTTTGCCTGGTGGTCCCCTTTAACGTAAGATGCTAAAATATCTGAAGAGCAAGACAGTCATGGAATTAGTTTCTGAAATATAATATTACAATACTGTAAATAAATAGCATAAAGTACTATACATATGAAATAAGATGTTCATATTGATTTGCATTTGTATTATTTTTTAAATAGTTTTTATTTTTTATATATGATCAGGCTAAATGATATTTCTATAATAAATTTACCATCCAAGTCTTAAATTTTACCTTGCAATATCTGTGAGCGGGCCTGGAGAGATGTTAAGTACAGTGCGACTGGGTCTTTCACAATGTCTTTTTTCTCCTTCCTCAAATCAAAACACCATTTCTGAAGACTTATCCCTGAAAAATATCCAAAAAGCGAAAAAAAAAATGGGGGAAAGAATTAGGACATATCACAATAAATTAAAGATTATAAATGCACCCAGATACTCAACCATACAGACACAGGACTGCACTATTGCATTCAACATAATAACATTCCAGGCATACATACATGTACATACACAAAAAATGCAATACACACTCTTAGAGCTAAAGTATTTATCGACAAAAGATCTGCTAGATCTGAAAGCGGATCTGCACAGTTTGACCTACATTTTATTACCTTTGCCTCTATTGCAGTTCTCGGCAGCCTTTTCCTATAGTCAGCTACAGCATTTAATATGTTTTGTTTTGTTTTCTATACATTTCGACTCCGAGCAGAACTTTTACTTACATATATTCTTTATATGTTTGTGTGAAAATACTAAATCATACATGGTACACACGCAAACATGAATATGTAAACTTTATCATCCATTGTTAAAATGTGATGTAGGTTTTATAATTTCAGATTGAATTTATAACGTCAATGCAACATTGTTTTACAAAATATATCCATAGAGCAGGGCTTCACACTTACCTTTTTAATCAGTGGCCCGGTCAGGCCAGTAAAATAATTTCATTCCCTTTTCTGTTGGCCCGAAAGAAAATTTGACTGGCCCGAAAATTGTATTACAACTTTTTACTATTCAAAATATCACTCTTTCCTGATCAAACCAGTGATTCTAGAAGCATAATGGAATATGTCAATGTTGGGTTGAAAATCTCCTTGCCTGATCGGGCCACCAAAATATTACTTTTATACATTTTTGCTGAGTGGCCCGAAAGTGCAATTTCACTGGCCCCGGGCCAGTGCGAGTGTCGAGCCCTGCATAGAGTATACAGATGCATAAAACTACAATTATGGCTCAAGTTTGTTGCTGATTACCTGTTGAATTTGTCTTTATCCTGTCTGAACATTTATACTTCTTGATGGGTGTGTGCAGTCCCTCGCAGATACCAAAGTGATTCAGAGAGGTAGACTTTATATCTGAAATTTGTAAACAAATTAACAAGAGATAATGTATTTACTTCATGCAATTGCATATTAATTAACCTTTTTGTGTTGTGGCCCAGTCGGCATGGGCGTCGATCTGTCATTGATACCCATTCATCAGGGGCGGATGATCTATTCATTCATCCCCCCCTGATGAATAGGTATTACGTAAGTATCGACGCCCATGCCAGTCGGGCAAGTAAAAACAATATTTTTCAACTTCTTGTGGCCCGAATCCTAAATCTGGCGACCCCAAACAAAGAAAAACATAACAAATTCTATTACATTTGCTTGCCCGATCGGGCCAGTAGAATTTAGGATCAATGAAATTTGGTGGCCCAAAGCTAATTTTTAGTGGCCCCGGGCCAGCGGGCCTATGCTTATTTCGAGCCCTGCATATAAAGACAACCACACATAATGATAATGATTACTTGACTAACATTCAAGGTGTATATAAATAAAATAAAATCTCATAACACATCTGTCTGTAGTACATGCAATATAGAGGGACTCTACTAAGGACAGTTTGACAACAAATCATCTTCATTTCATTAATAAAATCCTGAACACAACGAAAAGTGAAAGACGAAGTAAATAATTATAGTCTTATTTAAAATAATAGCATAAGACCAATGTTTGTTGCGATCCATTACCCTTGATCAAAGATGTTACAAAAATTATGTTGACACCTAATCTACTATAGAGTACCGAAGTGTGACGTCAGAGCTATTCATTGCCATGAGTGATGGTTCTAAACAATGTCAGGCAAGTACTGAATTGGTGACTATAGCGGTTGCTAAGAAGGCAATCGTCCGGCTCCGACCCACTACTTACTTAATGCCAGTATGAAAAGAAAAGTTGTTTAGAACCATTACTATGCCATAACAAAAGAATGTGGCGTCACTACTTCGGTACTCTATACTGTTCATTAATGATTCATTAATTCCACTTGGACAATTTGGCAACTATACTTGCCAGTTCCCTCAAATATTGTCTTTCCCTCAAAATAATTATAGTACCAGAATTCTAACTTTCAATTCCCTATGCTGTTTTTATTTATGTCAAAAATGTATATGTATGTATTTCTATACAACAGGACCATGTTGTAAAACAGCGTATACTGACCATGTCATCCTGTATAAATATATTCAAATAAATAAATAAATAAATAAATATGCAATATGGCAATTGCTAATGTTTATACCCTGAATTTCAAGTCCTTACCTAAGGCTTTCCCAACCTTTCTGAGCAAGAGGTCGGCTGATACTGTATCTCCCCGGACAAGAACCTACATTGAAGACAAACATAAAAGACACAGTTAACGATTAAAGTGATCCAGGTAAAGTGTCAGATATTGCACAAAATTACATTTGAGACTTCAATCCTATATCAATATCTTTGTAAAATACAATTGAAAGATTTGTGAAAGTTTGAAAGAAAACGAACACTGTTTACCTAGTGAAAAAAATGAATATTGAGTTCATATTTTATCACCGAATACTGATGGCCTGCCGTGGATTTGTCGCAGTAATAATCATCCGTTTGATCTTGACGATATCCGCACCCGAGTATATACAGACGGTAAGGAATTCATGGAATTTGCGCGCACTTGGCTCAAAGTTCAGTGGGTCCGGACGATTTCCCACGCGAGCGAACGTGTTCAGCTATGACAATTGTACTTTTTATCAAAAGCGTTAGCTAACACTTTTGAAATAATGATTTTCAATGATAATTATCTTCATACTAAAGGGACATTTAAAAAAATCGAACCCTATTTTATTCTTCTCTTACCATAAGCTAAACAACACGGCAGAAGAGAAACAAGGAAGCTCCAAGTATTTTTCGTGGAGTTAGACACTTTACCTGGATCACTTTAAGTTATAATAAACATGTAAAATGTAAAATCTACTAATTCAGCTAACAATATTTCAGTGTAAGATTGTTTGGTTTGGGTAGGATTTATTTTTTAGCTGATATTGAACAATTCATTCTTTTGCATGGATTGCATTTGAAACCTGCTCATTAGATTTAAAGGGGTAGTACAGTTTTGGTAAGGCTGAGCTTTAGTAACCAAAACCTGCACAATAACATTACAAACTAATAATTATAACTCCACCATGCTCGGAAGGTATATAAAATTACAAACTAAGGCTGAGTCATAACGGATATTTCGACTTGCAACGGTCGGAACCCGGTGCTCCAAAAAATTTGTTGTTGTTGTTATTATTATTATTTTTTAACACTCTGTAGTGTCGTGGGAATCACACTGGCCTACGCGCGCGCCCATTTGTGTTTACTACTTGAAGGAAAATTTAGCAACGTATATAATTTTCTCATATTCAAAAAGTAACTAGTAAAAAATTAGGTCATGTATATTCATGTGCAGTAACATATTGCTGCTACTCATGAATATTCATAAGATAATTTTTGACTAACCAATTTTTTTTTATTTGAGAAAACTGTATATAATATGCTGATAAATGCTACTTTTAGTCCTGGTTTCGTTTTTTTTTTCGATTTTTTTTTTTTGGAGCGCGGTTCCGAAAAAACGAAACCGGGACCTGATGGTGACGGTCGGGAACCGGTGTGACCGACCGAACCGACTCAGCCTTATTACAAACGACTAATCAAAAAGCCTGTAATCATTCCAAAAGAGCCATTAGAACACAAGAGGGCGCTCTCTAAAAAAGCATTGGTTTCAACCATTTGTCATAAATAAATTATGCATGTGATGTTTTGTTGAAATAATGATTAGATAGAGGTCATCAACAACTATTTAAAGGAACTACAGCGTCTAGATGGCCTAATTTTCACAATTTGGCTCTCTATACGTAATTTTTCCTGAAGAAAAAGAATTTGGCAGTCATTTCCCATGAAATCAATCAATTTGGGGGTAATAGGTAAATATCTAATTGTCCTGGGAACGCCCCTTTTAAATCGCCAAAATGTGACGTCATCTAAAGAACGGACTAATGAACTAAATTCTGTAGATGACGTGTCATGACGTAAGCCAATGAATTGTCAATCACGCTGCCGATTCCGGACCCTAAATGTGGGTGGGGCGTAAACTGGCTGCTAAATGAGATTTGGCATCAGAAAATTAGTCTTAAATCACTACTGTGTTTATTTTCATGGATTTTTTTTTGGCAGACTTATTTTACAAGTCATCAACTATGGAATAAGTGCCAAAGTGCGTTGTATTCTTTAGGTCCTTTAAGAACCTCTTTTGAAAATGTTTGAAAAAGTGTAGGCATTTTTAATATTTTTTTTAAAAATCATCGATTAAATATGGGCCCCAAATTTATTACGATCGGATATATTTATTGATATTTCAGCCGTTTCTGAACCGATTTTGATCAAATAAAGTTTATTCTGCCATTAAAATTATATGCTCTTTCAAACTTTACACTCAGTTTTTCATTACCTAGATCAAAAAATTATTTTGTGCACCGCCCTCTTTACCAAAACTGAACTACCCCTTTACTTTAAAGGGATCTAGTAACTTTGTTGACAAAAGTGCAAAAAGTGATGAGTGATTAATAAAATGTGTATTGATGTCATCTGATGTCTACAAAGTAATGTGTGAAAATTTCACGTTAACTAGATGTTTTGGGGCTGAGATATGAGCAAAAATACAAAGTGAATATTCACTAACTTTGTACAGGGCTTAAATCATCTGGTAGACAATTTAAAGGGGTAGTACAGTTTTGGTAAGGTTTTAGTAACCAAACCTGCACAATAACATTACAACAGGGGTGTCGATCCTGGGGGGGGGGGGGGGGGGGGGCAGGAGGGCGGTCGCCCCCTCCCAATATTTTCATTGGGGCGAACATATCATTTCGCCCCCCCCCCCCCCCAATAATTCTGAAAATGAGGAAGAAAAAAATAGAGTGATATAATGCCAAAGAGGGGAAAGACACATTTATCAATAATTAATCTTCAAAATAGCCGTTTTTTTTTAGTTTGAAAAGGACTGTAAATCTCTTTTTTGCCGCGCGCTTCGCGCGCATACAGTTTCTCATATTGCAAGTTTCATTTGGGTTGCGGGAACTCACCTTTTGAAATGTGTTGGGCAGCGTAATTTCTCAAACGCACACCTCAAACGAAGTTTATTAAACCCTCATCTATAGATAGCACACCGTCACAGAAAATAAAATAATCTCGGTACATATGCGCTGAACGCAAATCAAATTGGAATATCATGTCCCCCCCACATTTGAAAAAGGAGCAGATTGTCCCCCTCCCTTTGTCATTATGTATGTTTGGTTCATATTACGTGAAATTTCTGTCTCAGGTGTGCACCAAATCGCACAATTTCACGCCCAAAAATACCCCCTCCCACACCCTCCCCCGCTCGGTCGCTTAGCTTCCTCGCAATGTCTCCCCTACACTTTTGAGAAATTGTTGACGCCCTTGGCCCCTTGCTTAGTTTCATGGGAGCCCAATGTCCTAGACTATATCGATTGCTCTAGGATACATGATCACGTGGATCCATCTCATGCAAGGCTCAGTCTTTTCCTCGCTATGCCCTTTAAAAAATACGTTATGAGTAGGTTCACTATTTTATACAATTTTAACACCAATGCTAGGAGCAAATGTCTGAAATCTAAAAGCTTCCAGGGGCTCCGCCCCCTGGACCCCCATTATTGTCCCCAAATGTGGGTGCCTCCCAAAGTCAAGTCTTCGAGCCATCAAGACACTTTCAATGAGCGCATAATAAAACTTCCGGGCATGCCAATGTGAGGCTTTTAGCTCTCTCAGTGGTCACTCTGGAAATTTTTTCAAATTTCGCCCCCCCAATCTCAAAAACGGATCGACACCCTGCATTACAAACTAATAGTTATAACTCCACCATGCTCGAAAGGTATATATAAAATTACAAACGACCAAGTAAAAAGCCTGTTATCATTTTTAAAAAGCCATTAAAACACAAGAGGGCGCTCTCTAAAAAAGCATTGATTTCAACCATTTTCATACAAAATTATGCATGACATGTTTTGTTGAAATAATGATTAAAAAGAGAGATTATCAACAACTATTTAAAAACCCCTTTTGAATTTTTTTGATAAAGTGTCTTTTTTAATATAAAAATCATCGAATAAATCTGGGCCCCAGATTTATTTATTACGATCGGATATATATTTATTGATACATCAGCAGTTTCTGAACCGATTTTGATCAAATAAAGTTTATTTTGCCATTCAAATTGTATGCTCTTTCAAATTTTACCCTCAGTTTTTCATTATCTTACACACATTTTTTTTTTGTGCAGCGCCCTCTATACCAAAACCAGAACTACCCCTTTAACGGGGATCACCAGGCAAAGAACAACACATAGTTATATGTTTTGGTACCATTTTGTGATATCAAATAGATACCCAACATTTTGCAAAGGGTTGTGTAAATTCATACACAAAGCAATTAATTATCACCACTTATGGAACCACTGTTATTTCCTGGTTCCGTACGGGCCAAACATTTGCGAGTGCGCCAATGCTATTCACGCGTACGTTTGGAAACAATAGAATCCTGGACGATTCGTTCGCTCTGGACAAAGTAGTCTTCGTACATGCAGACCCATGAACGCATGCCTTGGAATGGTGATGCGTTTTCCAATTATATATTTTTTTCCTGAAAACATATTTTTGTGAACTTGTTGATGGAATGGACTACTAATGATGTTACCTTTCATTTATAAGAATATTATTTTTGGGTGGTGGTACCCTTTAACATCCGAACACTTCAATCGTAAATATCTTTTGAACAAAATGGAAATTTGAAAAACCGAAAACCTGTCCCATGCCTTTATTGTTAATATAAATATGATAAGGTATGAGACCAGAACGTCAATGACGTAGCGCTCATCCGGCATCTCGCAACATCAAATATCGCAAATTTCATGTGGTACACTTTTCAACTGGTCAAAAAAAAATAATGTGATGCCCTGGAAGGGACATAAAAATAAATAAAAAAAAAAAAAAAAAAAAAAAAAAAATTAAATAAAAAAATAAATAAATAATAAAAATAAATAAATAAATAAATAAATAAATAAATAAATAAATAAATAAATAAATAAAAAAATTACCATAATTAATTAATGGAGAAAAATTTCAAAATTCTGTGTAGAAGTTTAGTGTACCAAAGTTAGCTCTACCAGATAAAGCAAACCAAATCAAAATCGGTCGAGAAATGAAGGAGAAGAAGCATTTTTTGTGATTTTTGGAATAAATTTGCATAAATTACCATAATTAATTAATGGAGAAAAATTTCAAAATTCTGTGTAGAAGTTTAGTGTACCAAAGTTAGCTCTACCAGATAAAGCAAACCAAATCAAAATCGGTCAAGAAATGAAGGAGAAGCATTTTTTGTGATTTCGAATAAATTTGCATAAATTAGCATATATAATGAATTTCACGATTCTGTGTAGAAGTTTTAAATCCCCCTCCTAGCCCTATCTTATGAAACAATCAGAATCAAAATCGGTTGAAAAATAACGAAGAAGAAGCATTTTGAAAACTGTGGACGGACGGACGGACGGACGGAAGGACGGACGGACGGAAGGACGGACGGACGACGGACGCCACGGCATGGCATAAGCTCATCGGGCCCTTCGGGCCGGATGAGCTAAAAAACCACTAGAGTTCCAAGTAAGATTTGAGGATTTGGACAATGTTACTAAGCCCCCAAAATAATATTCTTATCAAATGAAAGGTAACATCTCTAGTAGTCCATTCCATCAACAAGTTCACAAAAATATGTTTTCAGAAAAACAATATATAATTGGGAAACGCATCACCATTCTAAAGCATGCATTCACGGGTTTGCATACATGTACGAAGACTACTTTGTCCAGAGCGAACGAATCATCTGGGATTCTATTGTCTCCAAACGTACGCGTGAATAGCATTGGCGCACTCGCAAATGTTTGGCCCGTACGGAACTAGGAAATAATAGTGGTTCCGTAAGTGGTGGTAATTAATTGCTTTGTTTTTTAATTACACAACCCTTTGCAAAATGTTGGGTATCTATTTGATATCACAAAATGGTACTAAAACATATAATTATGTGTTGTTCTTTGCCTGGTGGTCCCCTTTAACTTTCCACTGAGCTGTGCCCAGGTATGCTAATGAGGGTATGAGTGATTATTTATGTCAATGCAATGGTAAGTTCCCGATATACTTGATTGTTCATCCTGAGCCGTTAACTGTATCGTAAAATACATATATGATAGTGCATCTAGTCCTACACAGTTCAAAGTAAGAAATGGCCAACTCAGCGTTAACGAGTGTCCCATATATATATATTACGCAGCTGAAATGTAGCGGAATTGCACCAACACTACGAACACCTGTCCTTAGATTTCCAACTTGGTATGGAAACCCCTGGCCCATAGACCATAGTGACTTGGTTATTTCTGACTAGTTAAAACTAAGGCAAAATAAAAAATAAAAAAACATGTTTAGCGTCCCCGCCCGCTTCCTTTTTGGAGGCCGCCTGCTTTTTTTTTTTTTTTTTTTAATATCGTACTTTTAATATAGACTCATTCGCCAATGTAACTGTGCTGTGGATAAATGGATCAGTCGGCCATTTTGAAAAAAGTCGGCCATTTTGAAATAAGTCGGCCATTTTGAAAAAAAAAAAAAAAAAAAAAAAGGGCCTCCTCCTTCCTTTTTTCAAAAGAGCAGGACGCTAAACATTTTCATACAATCCCAAATCCCAATGCAATGCCAATGATTAAACTTCTTTATCTTGCTAGTTTGTATTTAAATCAATGATAAACAATTTATGATTTGAATTCAAATTTTGAATACATGATTGATTGAAATTAGAAAATAAAATAAAGAACATAGTAAATATATTACTCATTGCGGATATAATATCGGAAATAATATCGCTAGTGATATTCGTTTGTCTCACAATGTATAGTCAACAAGGAATCTAAAAGATCACGATGTTTCGTGTGCCGCTGCAACACTTTGTCAAGTGTATTGATTTTTGTTTAGATGGCGACGCAGTCAGAATTGACTATTTACGCCTTTTCGCTTTGTCTATTTACGCCTATTTACTTACGCCTATTTACGCTTTGTCAAGTGATATAATTTAATGTAAGCAATCGTATTTTATACTCTTTGGACGCACTAAACACTAAAACGCACTCTCGCATGAGCGAGTACCTAATTGGGAAAGGCCTATTGGCCGATGCATACGGGTGCTCAACCAATCAGCGGGCCGCTGGCTCGGCTCGCTTGCTCGGCGGGAACAAAGGTGAGCTCAACCACACATAGGTCCATTAGCATACCGTGTAGTGTATCTAGTATTGACGACATGTTGAAGCCCGACTGAAACTTTTTTTGGGGAGTATGTGGTTAATACTCCCTTTGGGCCATTCTTGGTCACGTGTGTGACCCAAAACATGACAAATTTTGAAATGGGATGGTTATATTTCAGTAAGTATGAGACTATAATGATTTTTACTTCATATGTGACTTGAATATGTTGTAGTCTTTCAAACTTAACACAAAAGATTTTATAAGGATTACGTAACTCAATGTCAGAGGTCAAATGGCATGGGTCACGTGTGTGACTTCGCACGGAGCGCTTTTTTCATAACTAAATTTCATTTGGAAAATTCTTTAAAATATGAATAGCTCTAAATGTTCATCTTATTACCAGAGAAGTACTATACATTTGTAAGTACAACAATAGCAATGAATGAGAATTATATCAAACCGTTGTTTTTTATAGTACTTAATTATGTGGCAACGTCTGGTCACGTGTGTGACATTTTTGGGTGGTCACGTGTGTGACATGTACAATATGAATGGAAAAATGGGAATTTTATAATATCGGGTTTAGAAAAGAATGAAAGGTTGAATTTTTACAAAGTTGGTATCAACCTGTACAGGAAAGTGAGAAGAATGAGCTTGCTAATTATCCTTTTGATATCTTGATTATTTTCTGAATTATGATTATTAGAAAATATTGAAATATGTAAATTTATGCAAATGAGTAAAAAAGTTTCATTTTAAACTTCAAATCATGTATTTCATGAAACTTTACACATGGATCATTCCAAAAATGGAACAAAACTACAGAAAAATAAAACTTCAATTTTTCCGAAAAAGTTTCACTTTTCAAAGAATGGCCCCTTTAATGTATTTTTTTTAAACATTAATAAAGTTACACTACTATGCTTACCAAATATGCTGTTTGAACTGTTCTTTGGATTCCTTTTCGCTCCATTTGAGCCCCTTTTCTCTGGAAAAAATGAGTAGTTGCCGGACACAACGGCGGGCTATTCACATGTGTACAAATTATTTTAAAATGTATGAACCCTAATGAAGGGCCTATTTGCTCAAAATACAAATTTGCTAAATAGTCTCAATTTAAGACTAGGAATAGTTTACATTCGGATTTTATTAATTTGAGTCTGATCATCATCGTTCATATTTTTATCATTTCAAGTTTTGATCACACTTGACTATGAAATCTGAAGGTAAACTATTCAAATTCTTAAAAGGAGACTCTTTAGTAAATTTGTATTTTGAGTAAATACGCCCTTCATATATTGATTATTGCGTCCGATGCGTGCATGCTCACCTCGCGCTATAAAATCCCATCGCAAAGAAAATCGGTCTCTCATAGAATAACACGTGTTTCGTCGCGGCGGC
This sequence comes from Echinarachnius parma, assembly GCA_037951105.1. Lineage (NCBI taxonomy): Eukaryota > Metazoa > Echinodermata > Echinoidea > Clypeasteroida > Echinarachniidae > Echinarachnius > Echinarachnius parma. The sequence continues at coordinate 171,096 of JBAMJV010004972.1, forward strand.
GAGCGAGCGGCGCGCCGAAGCGAAGACTCAGGGATCGAATAGCGCAAACGGACGCGTCTGAATAGTCATGTACTAGTATTCAAGAGCAAGCTTCCTGCGCTATTTCTTGTCGTAGATGGCATCAGGTATAAGAGTCGCTGATATAGCAATTTCCTATATGTTGCGTGTAAATGGTCCAGTCAACTGGACCAATTTACTAGTAGATGTGAGCTCAACCAATCAACGGCTCGGCTCGTCCGCTGGCTGGAATTATGCAACGGCCAATACTATACACATCTACAAAGTATATGGTCCACTTAGGTGGACCATTTACACGCAATATTATTAGTTACACCCTGCTTGTTCACGCAATACGGGATATATCTACGTTCTGGTTCCATATTCCATGAGGCCGGAGGCCGAATGGAATATGGAACCAGAACGTAGATATATCCCGTATTGCGTGAGAACAAGCAGGGTGTGACGGTTTTATCTCTTTAAGTGTATACATTATCTATTGGTCAAGATACATAACGAAATAAAAACATTTGTTTTTTCAAACATATTTGTAAACATTTTTTTTTCAAACATATTTGTACTCACCATCTTGTGCTCTTTGTGCTCCCTTGCCTTATCAATTTCAAATATTGTCCATCTCACATGGTCTCCAAGTAATATAAACTGTTCCAAACAACTTGTAACTGTATCCAAAATTCCAAAACAACAGTAACAATAACATATGTACAATGTCCTTGTCCTCCAGTACTTTAATTGTTTTTTGGATAAACATTCACAACAAGGATGTGAATGGTAACATCCAGTGAATGAAGGCATCGCACCCCTGGAACGTGGTGATGTCACGTTTAGTGGTAATGACTTGATTGACACTTCCAATGCTACGAATTTCTTGAGTTTGTTGCTCAACCTCGAAATTCTTGAATCCTGACTGTCCCAGTCCCAGTAGCTGCTAATGCGCAGAAATATGCGGTGTCAGACAGAGAAATCCCGACCGATCTGAATTATACCGGGAGAATTAAAATCCCGATAGCTTATTGCGTAGTAGGTGTCAGACAGAGCAAATAATACCGGGAGATTAAAAATCTCGGTCATGAGGTCAAAACCCCATGCACAATGCGCGTAAACAGTCTGCGCGCGATACGCCGTGACGTAACAATAGTAATACGGGCTCATATTCAGTGGTTGAAATCGCCACTGCGCATGTGCACAACGATGAAAAACACCATAATACATTAAAACAATAACAACAACAAGACGTAAACAGGTAATACGGGCTCATATTACCCGTTTGATCATTTTGACCAAGTAAATGAGGTAAATACGGGTTTGTCTCAAAGACAAATTGACCAATCAGATTACAGAATTCATGAAAAAAATGGCCCACTAAGAGATAAATGGTAATACACGGGAGATTACCATACTGCCTATTCATACATTGTACCGTTCATCAGTTGAACGTCGTGTGTTAGGATGCATCGGTAATGAAAAGTGAAAACAGACGGGAAATAATCGTTTTTTTTCTACACTTTGCAATCTTCAAAACAACAAAGTCGGTAATTATTACCAAAGTATATGACTTAGGGATCACATAAACAAAATTTTTTTTCATTTGCTGGTAAATTTAGGGAGAAATCGGCCGACAAAAATTGTTTATGTTTTGGATAGTGCAGCAGGCGGAAGAGGTTGATCTCCACACAATGCTACTGTAATGTACCTATGTGTGATACTATAGGCCTTGCCCGTTATTGACCAATTTATAGGAACGTACTCGCTCATGCGAGAGTGCGTTTTGGAGCCGTCCGAAGAGTATAAAGTACATTAAATTATATCACTTGACAAAGTGTTGCAGCGGCACACGAAACGTCGTGATCTTTTAGATTCCTTGTTGACCATACATTGCGAGACAAACGAAGAATGCCGACAGTGAAAATAACAATAATAATGTCGAAAAGGCCATGAAAGCGATAGATTTGTCGATCTAGAATATCACTAGCGATATTATTTCCAATAAAGAATAATAAAGATTAAAGAACATGTTTTAAATTTAATTTAACACTTAAATCTTAAACTAGTACTAGTAGTAGTATAAAAGTTACGCTATCAACACAAAATAAACTTACATCATTACAAAGCATGATTTCAATTTACAGCAGCATGAGTGATTTAATTGTCCTATGTCAATCAGTAATTAATAAAACAGAAAACAAAAATAATCAAGCTCCAGGAAAATAGACATTACAACTTACACCAAAATCAGTACGTGGGGCAACACATTAATGTTGTTTTGGTTGACAACTGTCCGAAAATAACTGAATAAGGTTGTATTTTTACCTTGACTTCAGGGTTGTTCTCATCAAACGTAAAAACAGAGATGTGTTTTTCAAGTTCCAACGTTGGCCAGCTCGCATTATCATCTAGAACTCCGTCTGGGACGTCTGCTTTGGAATAGGAACCACCCATTTTTGTTTACGATTTTGACGCGCATCACAAAGACAAAGCTCGTCCTTTGTGAAACGTGAATCGCTTGCCTAACTCGCCCACGCACGCATATAGTGAGCTCGCCATCGCCCCGTTTTACATTTTGGCTGTCCCCCGCGGCTTTAATGGGACATTCCCTCTTTTGCAAGCCAAATTTCAAAAGTTGCGAGGTTATTGTCTTATATGAAAGAAAATGTCATTCAATAGCATGCTTGAAAAAATTAGGGCTTGAAATATCCTTTTCGTGAAGTTATAGACCTAAAACTAATAAAACGACAACCAACGGTTAATTGTGCATTTACTTGTATTCAGTATATTCACCCAGTGAGGAAGTTCGTACACGGATTCCACGAAGTTAGTTGTACCACAACGTTATGCGTGACCCGCGCTAGCTACGTGACCCGCACACACATATAGCATGACCGAATATTAAACAAAATAACCAAACCTCGCTTAAACTGACTACATACATGTAATTACATATTCTTCATTTTTGAGATTTTTTCCGTGACATACCTTTACAAATGTCAGCTTCACAATACCTTTATAAGAATAAGTACAATATTGTTTACAGTAATATTATGCTAAATCAGTTAAACTCCTTCATTGACCGATATATAGTTTGATGGAGGGATGCATTCATTATCCGTAGAATCCAAATTACAGGGCTGTTCGATCTGATTTTTGTGTGTGTGTTACATTCATCCCCATCCGTCAACTGGAAACTGTTCAGACGTTTTGTAAAAGAGGGACAGTCCCTTTAAGCGGACAGTGTACATATAGCCCGTATAATAGCCCGGTACCCCGAGCCAGGGGTGCAATAGGGGTGTAGCTGCAACCATAACTAAACTGAATACCTTGGACACGGACACATAGTAACCCTAGCATTGCCATGAGGGGTGTCCTTCTTTGCCCCTATATAGCAGCTACGCTAATTTTTGGTATTTCGATTTTGTGATTCTAATTTAATAAAACATGATGATGTTCATAATTATCATAACATAAATTATTAGTAGTTGATTTCACTAATGTCACTTTCTGTAATCGCGCCATCTACGACAAAAAAGTAATAATAATAATCCACGTGAGTGCGAATCGGCGATTCTGTTATCATCTGAACAGTTTTCAGTATCTACGGATGAAGATAAATACGACACAAACATTACATTTTAGATCAAACAACGCAGTAATTTTGAAATTTTAACTAACAAAAAACAACCACTACAAAAAATGAAGAAATCCTATTTCGGCCACTAAAATGAGTTTTATTTGATTGACCAAACTATCACAATTAATTATACACGTGAGGTAATTTAGTAAATAAAAAACAAAAGGTTGCAATTATAATCAACGTATTGAAAAGGTGGAGGAAGAGAAGGGTGGAGTATGTGAATGTTCCCAGCGCACATAATTATGTAAAAAAGAAGAAAAAAAATATAATCATAATGTCTAGGCCTATAAATACGTATAATAGCATTTGTAACATCGTGATTATATTTGATACAAACCATTGTAATGCTCGTTTTGTACACCAGACTACCCGAAGAATATGAAATAATCAAACAAATTAGAGAACATGAGAGGGACCATGTAATGTGCAAATATGCATTTTCATGAAAAAGTGTGTGTAAATCTGTGCTAAAAGTCTGTTTGGCATCACACATTTAGCAAAGAGCCAACTAAGAGGGCGGCATACAAGATTTGTAATAAAACTTACAAAAAACAACAACATAATTCTTGACTGGATTATACAAATCTGCTCAAACTTTGCTGATATGTTTTCTAAAAGCGTTTTTCATTTACCCAATTTGCTTAAAAACATGTAGAAACATCTCTTCTAATTAATAAATACTGATTTCATGAAGAATACTATACGAATTTGCCAGATAATATACTCCCCATTCTGGTTTGGAGCCTTTCGAGTATCATTTTACGTTAACTAGCATATGTCCCTACTCCGTAGATAAGTTACAATTGAATGCTTTGGATCGAGTAACTTCTTTGAAATGTACCCAAACTAGCGACAACACTCATACTTTAAATACAATTTGAACAAAAACAGTCGTGTGTGCCATGGTCCATGAGACTTTTATGAATAATAATAATTGTCCATTTCTATATGGCGCTTCATCACCTTTTCAAAACGCTCTGAACATAATTTTTATTTACCTTGGCTTTTGCCGAGCTCCCAGGCAAGATAATTATGGCGCTACAGCATTTCAAGAAATACATTCCTGCCAAGTTCCCATTTACTACACATGGGTTGAGAGCAGCACATGTGGATAAGGTGCTCTGCTGAAGGACACATGTGCCACGGCTGGGAATCGAACCCACGACCTTCGAATCGAAGACAAGGTCCGAACCAGTATACCACGACACTCCCATTTAAAATAGTGAATATAGTATAGCAGTAAGCATGGTAAGGATGATATTGGAAATGAGTGTAGAAATCTGAAGGAGGTTGTCGGGTCCACAGACGAAACGAAATTTGTGAACCATAGATCGATCTTGATAAATGTAGGTTTGGGGACTATGCTAAATATTATAATTACAATATGTTTTTCATCAATGACGTGTTCATCGGAAAACCCAACAGAGTGATAATCATGCATGTGTAAAAATGAGTGTTTGATACATATTGAAACACTAACAATGGTCATGCTTCGTGGCACCCGAACTATCAGCATTATGAGGCGCGGTGGCTACCTCGATGGTATTAAATTCCACGGCAACACCCCACTACCCTTGAACAAAAAATGCCCAATACGCCAATATGCCCCGATTGGTATTTCTGCTAATACTATCTCGATACTTTTTTAAAGGACATTTCAGTTACTCTATGGGAAATACCCTAGGGAAATATTGCACTTACTTTTGATAGTGTATCACACGCATACCGCATTTAAAATACATGTACAAATCGTGTAATAAACAGTGACTTAGCAATTAAAGATAATCTTGAACGTGGATGTTAGTGTAGGACACTAAATGAGGTGATATGCGTACCCGGGGGGGGGGGGGGTTCAACCCCCCCCCCCTCTTTGACCAAAAAATGACTGTTTTGGGGGGTTTGAACCCCCCTTTCGATGGTCTCGGCCTCAATAGTGCGAAATTTGTTAAGGTACTTGGTCTCGGCTTCGAAAATGTTCTACAACTATCCCCCCCCCCCCCCCCGCTTACAGGATTCTCAACCAATGGGTCCTGGTCTCGGCCTCGAAAATTTTGGACCAGACCTGGTCTCGGTCTCGAAAATTGTTAAGGTACTTGGTCTCGGCGTCGAAAATCTTCTACGACCCCCCCCCCCCCCCCCCCCCCCCGACAGAAAAAATTCTGACGAAATAACCCCCCACCCCCCCCCCCCCCACCCCTTGAACAAATCCTGGGTATGCCACTGGGTGAACACACAATATTATTGTAGACCACATTATTGTCATGATTTATACTTCTTCTACTTCTACTTGGGTACTCGACAGGGTCCATCAGTCAGGAAAGCAATTACCTCTGAATAAGCATGTTTTTTAATACTGAAACAAAAGGATGTAGATTCATAGAAGCATAGTATAGGCATACGATACGGGACTGCGCCGAAGGTTTGAAAACGGCAACATTCGGGCATAATTATAGGCCAGCTTACAATGTAGGCACAACATGCATCACGTTCGGGCAAAAGGCCCCTCAAATTTGGGCAAAATCATGTGATTTTCTGGCATGTATATAACATAGTATGTGCCTTGTGGCGATACTATCTTTCTGTTGAATGTATGCATTCTTATCGGGGAGGATGATGTACAATATGGGTAAAAGATACTTTTCCGGCAGGGGAATTCTCTCATTATTACGTAGAGTTGAATACCGTACCGACGGTGGACGATTATTCGACGAGGCGGGACAAAAATTAACAAGAGTCGAACGTACCTGGTCCCCATTCCTGTAATACACGCATGCGCACCACATTTTCGTTCGTCGTGGTAGTGGAGTTCAGACCCTAAAAAGCTCAATTTAGTGCTAGTAGAAAATATTACTTTGGGGCGTGGGCGCACAGGGGGTAGGGGGGGGGGGGGGGGTGGGCACAGTGGTTTTTTACCCAGTAAATCATCCTCCCCGATAAGAATGTTGCCGAATGTTCAAATGCCGTTTTCAAATCCTTCGGCGCAGTCCCACTGACCTCTACTAGTAGAGGTCACCCGTATCGTATGAATCCACACCCTTTTGTTTTAGTATTCTAAAAACAGGCTTATTCAGAGATAGTTGCTTTAGCATGGTGCCTATAAATCATCACAATATTGTAGTCTACAATAATTTTGTGTGTATACCTCCTCCAGTGTCCTACACTAACATGATCCAAGTTCCAGATAATCTTTAAAATCATTTAAAATACAAATCGTGTAATAAACAGTGACTTAGCAATTATTGCTGAGTCACTGTTTATTACACGATTTGTATTTTAAATGCGGTATGCGTGTGATAGACTATCAAAAGTAAGTACAATATTTCCCTAGGGTATTTCCCATAGAGAACCTGAAATGTCCTATTTAAAAAAAAAAAGTATCTATACAGTGTTGGCAGAAATACCAATCGGAGCATACTGTATTGGCGTATTGGGCATTTTTTTTGTTCAAGGGTAGTGGGGTGTTGCCGTTTTCATTACCATCGGGGCAGCCACCGCCTCATAATAGTTCGGGCGCCGGATGATTTCACGAAGCATGACCATTGCTTGTGTTTTAAATAATTATATCAAACACTCATTAATTCACACACATGGTTGTCACTCTGTTGGGTTTTCCGATGAACACGTAAATGATGAAAGACATATTATTGTTATCAGGGGCGTAGACAACGGGGGGGGGGGGGGGGGGGGGGTGATGGGGATGCATCCCCCACACCTCACAAGGTGGGGGGATGACGTGTACAATCATCCCCCCCCCCCCCCCCCCCCCAGGTTTTAGGAACATAATTTGTGTGTGTGTGTGTCTGAATGGTGTAGGTGCGTGTGTTTGTGTGTGTGAGTGTTATACAATGTATGAGCTAAGACTTGTTAATTCTAACATTCAAAATCTAATGTATACATCCAGGTTTTCGATGCGCGCTTCGCGCGCGAACAGATTATCTCAGTTTGTTATGTAACTTGTGTATTCTCAACCGGTGGGCCGCGAAGCTCTCTCAGGTGGGCCGCGAGGTCGGCCAAAATGAAATTTTAAAAATTCTATGGTAGCTAGTCCACGTCCTGGCTGATTTTATTCGATGTGCAATAAGATTTTGCTTCATGTCAAGTCAAATTTCCTTCCCAAGTATGCACCAGATAGCATGATTTCAAGTTAAATATTGCAAAATCCCCCTTACCCTGCACGGGCGGACACCAACCTACGATCACACCTTCCCATCACCCTGCCCCCTCTCGGTAATTGTTTCGCTCCCTCGAGAATCGGTCTTGTCTACGTCTGTCTATAGAATACAATGTTCATGTTGTTGTATCATAAATAGTGTGGCTTTTGATGCACTGTTTGAACTGTATAATGTCACTTTGCGAATATTGTTTGGGGTGCATATTTGACGCGTTTACCTAGTACATTATAGTACATGTTGCCAAGTCAGAATTTCCTATCTAGGTATGCACCAGATTGCACAGTTTCAAGTCCTTCGCAATATGCGGTGGTGATGCGGATTTGGCTTAGCCACCCCCCAAAAAAATATATACAGTATATATAAATAAATTTTAAAAAATAAAAAAAAAAGTTTTTGCTCATTACGCCACTGACTCTGAATGCCACTTTGCGTGTGAACCTGTCCCCCATCAAACCACGACTTGATTTTCTTATTTCCCATGAGCAACCTCAAGTGTCCCAGGTATGTAGAAAGTTTTTTGGCATTGCAACTGACAAATAGATACCACACAGTTTTCTTATTGTTATTTTATTGTCATTTTTTCATTTTTCCAAATATGTTCTTGTAAGGTGGGCCTCCAAAAATTTGTAGGAGCCAAAGTGGGCCTCGGGTTAAAAAAAGGTTGAGAAACGCTGATCTAGGGCGAGTACTTTTTCTCTACCGAGAATGTAGTTCCCGTGTGCCTATATCGGCATTGCTCTGGCTGCTTGTGTGATTGTGAAGTGCACCAAATTGCACTATTTCAAGTATAAAAATGCAACATCTTAACCGTTATCCCCCTCCCAAAACCTCACCATATGGCTCTGCCCCAGCCCTCAGTCACTTTGCTCCATCGGCACTCATTCGTGGCGGTAGGAAATGTTATTAGATAATGTGGCATATATGGTTTATTTTGTACCTGTGTATGAAAATAAACATAATGTAATATGTGTGTGTGTGTATGTTGGGGTCATATCATGCTTACACAGATGCAGTCAATCTTACTCCCGAATTTCCTAACTAGGTATGCACCAGATTGCACAATTTCAAGTCCAAAAACGCAAAAGCTCCATACCGTGAGAGGGGGACACCCTCTCCCACACCCTCCCCTCACCCCCCCCCCCCAAAAAAAAATCATAACATTCTTTCCTAGATACAGTCAATCTTATACTCTCGAATTTTCTATCTAGGTTTGCACCAGATTGCACAGTTTCAAGTCCAAAAATGCAAAAGCTCCTTACCGTGGGAGGGGGCCCCTCCCACACCCTCGCCCAAATCATAACACGCTTTCCCAGATTTCCTATCAGGGTATGCACCTGCAGATTGCACAATTTCAAGTCCAAAAATGCATCACTTTTATGCCTCACTTCTGAATCTTTTAAGTCTCACCTTAAAACCTTTCTGTTTGATTCTTAATTTTCTTTAAAAAGCGCCTTGAGCACTCTTCAGAGTGGATTTGGCGCTCTAAAAGTCTAATTTATTATTAATTTATTATTATTATAAGCTCCCACACCCTCTCCCCATGCACTCAGTTGCTTCGCTCCCTCCCATTATAGGCGGAGGGCCAAAGTCGAAAAAGTGGCTTCCTTAAGGACTTAGGTTGCCAGATCTCCACAACAAGTTTAAACCAATTTTATTTGCAAGCATTTTTAATGTGATAAATTAATTCAGAGGTCTACCTCAAAAAATTTGTTGCGAACACCTCCAAATCCAAGATGGCGTCCAAAAAGTAGCCGTTTGGACTTGCTATAGATAATTGGCGAAATTTCCCAACAAACACCTGAAATCAGCATGATTTTGCAGTCATATTAAGGACAATAACATTTCCTATAATCTGATACCAAACACCATGGGTTTCAGGATATGTAACATGGTCATTTGTAGCCCCAAACTCAAATTTTAGGAATTTTTTCCAAAAATATGAAATTATTGATTTACATAATTCGGCATAAATCTATAATTGCTTTGAGAGCTAAATTAATACTTTTCAGAAAACTGTCCAGTCATATCAGCAATGCCCTGTAAAAAATCCAAGTGTGTACCGTATCTGAACAAAAAGTTATAATAACTGGAAGTCAGCATTTGATATCGACAAATACAGCAATTTTGTACGATTTCGAACACTATACAGGGTGCCTCAACAAATGTAATTATACGGACTTCATTCAAGAAATGCTTCTGAATAATGACATATTGTATATACCCGTTTTTAACAAAACCTTCAGTTTTCTTCTTTTATGTCATGAATATGCCGCCATCGGTTTGCAGTACACGAAAATAGTGTATCGGTAATTTCACTGCATGTATAATAAATCAATCATGCAAAGTGCATTATATTTAGTGCAATATTCGAATGCAAGGCGCGCGTCCTTCACAGTTGGACCGACCATATCTGGATGATTATGTTTTTAACATGATTACGCTTGATGATACATTATTTCGGTATATTATTCGGAACACCACAGTTAGCTAGACAGCAAATTCTTTTTCAGGTTTCGAAGAAAACTTTGAATAGGCTATTATGTTTAGCGTTGACTAACTTTTTGTACCACCGTGTATATTTGTAACCATAGTAACAACAACAATAGAAATACAATAAATCATATATCTGGCTACTACAAGCCGCATTATGCACACTAATTTTCCCGTGAACATGAAGGAAATCAAAAACACATGTGAAATGACACCCTTTACCTGCTAATTTTAGGTTTTTGTAATAAATCATTGGTGATTTAGTATATTTCTGTCCATAATCGGCTGCTGTTACCATGGTTACACGAGTACAGTGTAGTGCACAAAAAATAAATATGCGGTTCCTGTTAGCTTCTCAAGATAATGAACATGATCTTGACAATGTTTTTAAAACATCATGGGCACCCAGTATGATTCGAATTTGCAATATGCATGGCAGGCGCGTCAGTATGCAGCTGACTGGAATGCTCTATGGGGAGTGGAATTAAGTTAATTTTTAGCGCTTGATTTATGATAAATGCAGTTAAACAAATACAAGACAGACACGACATCTACGCGGATTACAAAATGATGGTAGAATATTCATCATATTAAAGGAAATTGTTTTGTTTTTTAATTTGTTCAAGAGATTGACGCAATTATTTGGTACACAAGTCCTATAATCAAGATTACATATTTTGAGACACCCTGTACACCGTGTCCCAGAAAAAACGAAACCGGGTTTCATGGCAGAAATTTTATGTTATAATGAATAATTTCCTTGATGATATATATATGTCTGAAAAGCTACGTGTCTCTTCTTTTATTTGATATACAACGTATGGCACATAATTCACGCATGACTGAATTAGAACGATAGAAAGTGGTGTTACCAAAATTCAATTTGCGCGCAGAAATTGCAAGTTTGGGTGAGGTTTTGGGGAGAGTTTTAAGAGTAGTAAACGTACTTATTTTGAAAAAGGACAGACACCGCATGAAAATTCATAATTACCCACGCCGATGAAATCGGCAGGGGGTTATGTAAAGGGTTCCGTATGTTTGTTTGTTTGTCTGTTTTTTTTTTTGTTTTTTTTTTGTTTGTTTGTTTGTGTACAAGATAACTAGAGAACGGGTGAACGGATTTGCACCAAATTTTCAGGGAATGTTTGGATAGTGACATGGAAGAATCGATTAGATTTTGGTGATGATTGGTTGACCCCTGCAAATTCTGTGGAACCTTGAAGTTTGAGTATGTATTTAATGCACGTGTGTGCCTAAATAATATCTGCACGTTATAGGCGCGGTACGTATACGGTAACCTCGCTCGCGCTGAATCCAATCGAGCAGCAACTAACAAGTTTAGTCCAGGTGTGCATCGCGATCGCGCGCACGGTACCATATGTTATGGTACGGTACTTTCGATTCCGGGTTAATTAATACGGAACGGAATTGAATTGCAACACGCTGATCTGAACTTTGAAGCGCCAAGAAATTGGTAAGTTTCCGAAAAATACATTTATTTATTTAATAATTATTATTGACCCGACACTAATGTGAAGATGAACAGATGTTCATTTTTACATATTGAATACATCTAGACTGGGTTGAGGCCGACGAAGGGGTAGAACAGGGCTAATGGGAGGCGTGGGTATGCTGACTTTGTCGGCCTTCTAGTTTTATCTTTAATATGACACCTCATGATTAAAAAATAAATTATATATGCCAGAGAACGAATACAATGAAAACATGCTTGATTCCAGCCCAAATGAGTAACTTTCCTGTAACTTGCCTGTTTCCTGATCCCCATGTTTGTGTGAATTCACTCATGCATCAACGTCCATTGTCAGCTGCTAGTCAGGAAAGCTGAGCGACTTCTTACTCAACTTTCACTCATTCGGGCAGAAATCAGGCATGTTTTCATTGTACTCGTTCTCTGGCATAAATCATTAATTTTTTTAGCATGAGGTGTCATGTAAAAGATAAAAATATGAACTTTTATGTGGTGTTTGTCCTTTTTAAAAATAAGTACGTTTACAACTCTTAAAACTCACCCAAACTTCAAATTTATGCGCGCAAATTGAATATTGGTAACACCACTTTCCATTGTTCTAATTCAGTCATGCTTGAAGTATGTGCCATAAGTTGCACATCAAATGAAAGAAGAGACACAGAGCTTTCTAGGCATATATATATCATTAATTAAATTATTCATTATGACAGAAAATTTCTGCCATGAAACCCGGTTTCGTTTTTTCTGGGACACGGTGTATAGCATGAGAAATCATGCAAAACTACCAGTTTTGTCGATATCAAATGCTGACTTCCAAGTATAATAACTTTTTGTGCAGATACGGTACACACTTTAAATTTTCACAGAGTATTGTCGATATAATTGGGCAGTTTTCTGAAAAGTATTAATTCAACTCTTAATACAATTATTGATTTATGCCTAATTATGTAAATCAATAATTTCATATTTTGGGAAAAAATTCCTAAAATTTGAGTTTGGGGCCAAAAATTACCGTGTTACATATCCAGAACCCCATGGTATTTGGTATCAGATTATAGGAAATTTCATTGTCTTTAATATGACGGAAAAATCATGCTGATTTCCGTTGTCCTTTGGTAAATTTCGCCAATTATCTATAGCAAGTCAAAACGGCTGCTTTTTTGGACGCCATCTTGGATTTGGAGGTGTTCGCAACAAATTTTTTGAGGTAGACCTCTGAATTATTTTGTCTCATTAAAAATACTTGCAATTAAAATCGGTTTTAACTTGTTGTGGAGATCTGGCAACCTAAAGTCACTTTTTTTGACTTTGGCCCTCCGCCTATTATCTCACTCTCACCCGGCTCAAAGTTGGCAACCCTGTGAGTGTGGTTGGGCATGAGCCTCTGCACAAATAATATTGTGAGCCCCCTTAGGTATGTGCCCAATTTTGCCCCAATTCCTTCGGTCTCGGAACATTTTGGCAGGTGGTCTCGGCCGGGGGAAAATGTCATCCCCCCCCCCCCCCCCCCCCAGGTGTAAGAACCTGTCTACGCCACTGATTGTTATTATAGCATAGTCCCCAAACCTACATTTATCACGATCGATTGGTGGTTCACAAATTTCGTTTCGACTTTGGACCCGACAACCTCCTTCAGATTTCTACACTAATTTACAATATCATCCTTACTGCTAACTGAAATCACTAACGAATGGGAGTGTTGTGGTTTATAGGTTCGGGCCTTCGTCTTCCGATTCGAAGGTCGTGGGTTCGATTCTCAGCCGCGGCACGTGTGTCCTTCAGCAGGGCACCTTATCCACATTTGCTGCTCTCAGCCCAGGGTCCCGTTGCAGAAAGAGATGCAATCGATTGCAAAGTTGCAATTAGTTGCAAGTCAGAAAATTTGCGCATTTGAACCAATCAGATGTGCGCATTTGGTCACATGATCGGACTTACAATTGATTTTTTTTTGTTTTTGTAATAGTATTTTATTTTCTCTCAAACAAATTTACAACGTAAATTTACAATACAAATCATTCATATAAGTACAACAAACTAATTGTGTACAGCATTACATATACATATACAATCTGTTCTTATACATATAATGATAATCATAGTGTTTGAGAAAAAAAGAGATCTATAGTAAAACAGAGAAACAATAGCGAACTAACAGAAGAAAGATAAAAAGAAAAAGAAAAAAAAGGGGGGGGGGGGGGGGAGGCGGTAGTAAGAACTCTGTACATGGTGTCTCTGTGTCATACCCTAGTCAGAGAGTGTGTTCCATTTTTTATAATGAATTTGCAATGTTCCTCTCTGTTCAGCTATCTTTCTTTCTTCCTCTTTATTTTTCAATAATGTATCTTTAATATCTTTTATAGTTGGAGGATAATCTTTCGTTCTACTATTAACAAATATCATACTTTTTATCAACAATATAACATGATTTAATAATTGATCTTTTCCTACATTACTAACCTTGATTCCTACATGGACCCCTTTCCAATCTATATTTATTAATTCTTCTAAATCAAACTCGTTACCGCAGTCTACCCAGATCATTCTTACTTTTTCACAAAAGTAAAACAAATGTTCATATGTTTCCTGCATTTTATGACAAAAAGAGCATAAATTACTATCCCCCATATGAAAAGTAAACATGTGTTTCTTTGTATAAATAAGATTGTATAGTAATTTAAATTGAAATTCCCTTAGTGAACTATTAAGCGTGGATTTTCGGGAGCGTACAAAAATATTTTCATTATCTTTTCCAAATACATTATATAAGTGTTCTATGTTGCGAACTGCAAAAGACTTCTCTAATCTTAAATTTAACAAATGATCATATATATATTTTGAAGTTATATCACACAATGAATAATCTTTTCCACTCAATCGAAACTCCAAATTCAGTGCAGTATCTTCCATCACATTATAATCTCTACTTAACAATTGTTTCCATATAAATGGTATATTTTCAAAAATCTGTTTCACTATGTCAAATTCTGACCTATCTAATCCTAGTCTCATAAATTCCTTGACAGATTTTATTCTTCCTTTGCTATCGACTATATGATGTATTTTATAAACATTTTTCAAAAATAATGTTTCATTATAATAAATTTGTCCATTAATTCGAATATATCTATTATTAAAAACAATTTGATTCCTGCTTCCAGTTTCTTTTAACAAAAAATCTTTTGAACCTATCCAAGCTTCTAACATTTCCCTGTAAAAACCCGGAAGTGACAAATTCAATAAATCAAATGAAACATTACAAAAGAAAACCAACAAACCTCCTGCTTGTCTAGTCAAGAATTTAAAAACTCTTTTCCACCCCATCATTGATTCCCCCTCAAAAAGTCTCTTAATCCACATTATTCTCTGTGTCCGAATAAATAATTGAAAATCAATCATTTTTAGACCCCCTTTTTCGTAATTCAAAAAAGTAACTTCCCGTTTAATTTTATCTTTTCCATGCCACAAAAAATCAAATGTTAATCTATTCAAATCTTCTATTACACCTTGCGGAATTGGAGTGAGTGAAGATACAAATATTAATTTAGAAATCACAAACGTCTTTATCAATTGAATTTTTCCCATCAGGGTCAAGTCCCGCTGTTTCCACCATATTAATAAATGTTTAATTTTACTTAAAATTTCTTTATAATTCATTCTTTCTCGAACTTCAGGGTCCATAGAAAAATATACACCTAATATTTTAATCATCCCAACTTTTGTACCAAAAGGAGTTACAATTTCTTTTCCATGAAGAGGGCCTAATAACAAAACATATGTTTTGTCTCGATTAATTTGTAATCCCGATATTATAGCAAAAGTTTCAAATTTTTCATTTAATTTTATCAACGAATCTTTATCTTTTACAAAAAGCGTCATATCGTCTGCGTATAATACTTGTTTAATATGTGCATTTCCCAAAATAAACCCTGAAATTTCATTGTCGGTCCTAATCGAGCGTGCTAAAGTTTCTATACATAATATAAATAAATAGGGTGATAAGGGGTCTCCCTGCCTTACCCCTTTCATAATATTAAAATAACCAGTCGATACATTGCCGTTAAATACACAACTCTGAGCGCCCTTATAGAGTGTACGAACCCATTTACAAAATGAAGTCCCAAAACCAAACTTCTTTAACACATTTTGCAAAAAATCATGAGAAACAGTATCAAAAGCCTTTTTAAAGTCAATGGCTAATAAAAACCCTGGTATATTATTTGTTTTAGTATAGAAAATCATATCGTCTATCAATCTTATAGCCTCACCGATATTTCTCCCTTTTAAATATCCTACCTGATCTATACTAATAGGTTCCCCTAATACTTTTTTAATCCGAACAGACAATATCTTAGCTAAAATTTTGTAATCTACATTTAATAATGATATAGGCCTGTAATTTGTTATTTGTAAGGGGTCTTTATCTTCCTTTTGAATCAATATTATAATAGCTTGTTTTTGTGAAGAAGATAATTCTTCTTTAACAAATGCTTCATTTAAAGCCCTTACCACAATATCACCAATAACAGGCCAAAATAATTCATAAAACTCTACACTAAGACCATCGTTTCCGGGTGACTTATTACCTTTCATTTCTTTTAAAACCGCTATACATTCCCCTTGCGTTATATTACCTTCGCAAATTTCCTTTGATTCTAAACCTAATTTTGGCAAACCTTTAAAAAATAAACTTTCATTAAATAATTCTACATCAACAACAAATTTGGAATATAATCCAGCATAAAACCTTTGTATTTCCCGAATAATAATATCCATATCAAAACTTATTTTTCCTCCATCTACTAATAATTTACTTATAATTGTCTTCTTTTTATTTGCTTCCATTAGTTGCACAAAATATTTAGTATTTTGTTCCCCTCTCTCATAAAATGATGCTCGAGATCGAACTTTCAAACCCTCATTAATATATTCATAACATTTTTTTAACTCCATTCTTTTATTTTCCAACAAATCAACCTTTTCCTTTTCTACCTTTTCTATCAATTCTTTTTCAATTACACTTATATCATTTTCAAGATTTTGAACTTTTTCTTTCCTTTTTCTAGATTTTTCTTTAGAAAATTTCCTAATAAAATTGCTAATTTTCATTTTCAAAAAATCCCAATACACTCTTACATCTTTAATTTCTTTTTCATATATATTTCTTAATCTCCCTATTTCCACTTCCATCTGTCTAATAAATTCCCCATCTCCACATAAACTATTATTGAACTTCCAGTAACTACCTTTACCTTTAATTGAAAAATTAGGCAAATTATAAAATTGTAACTGAACAGCAAAATGATCTGGTGCAATTGATGGTATTATATTACATTTTAAGACAATTTGTTCTAAACTATATGAAATAAAAAAATAATCTAAACGACTTTGGACAAAGGGGTTAATTTGTTTAAACGTATATTGTTTTTTTAAACCATTTTTCCCCCGCCAAATATCTAATAAAGTCCATTTATCCTTATAATTATCAAAGTGTTTAAGAAATATCGACTGTACCTCTTTTTTATTACTTCCCAAATAATCTAAATCAACATTATAAATCATATTAAAATCCCCTCCCATAATTATTGGGTTACCATTACCATTTATTGTATCCAAACTGTTATCAATACTATTCAAAAACTCAATCTGCTCCATTGATTTCCCTCTTACTGGAAAATACGCGTTTATTAATATTAATCTTAATCCCTGAATAATACAGTCTAAAATAATAAATCTCCCTGCATTATCATTGCGCACTTGAAGAACCTGGATATCTAATTTAAAATCTATCAATACCGCCACCCCTCTACTGTGATTTGTCCCATGGCTATAATAAATTGTTCCATCCCACGAAGAACCCCATACATCTTCAACATCATTAGTGCTGTAAGTCTCCTGCAAAAAAGCTACTTCTACTCGTTTATCTCGTAACCAAGATAAAATACCACCCCTTTTTGTTCTTTCCCTTATTCCCTTAACATTCAAGGATACAAAATTACAATTAAACGATATATTATCAAAGTCCGTCATTATATATCAATATCAATACATATAAACTTTATCATCATTTCTATTTAAATATAACCTGAGTAATGAGAAGGGGACACACACTTCTTTAGAGTAACCCTCATAATTCTGACTGTTACCACAAAAATATGAAAAAAGAGGAACTACCGCCATACCCCTTGGAAAAGAAATTAAAAAAGTTAAACAGTCACAAGAATAACAATACATAGAAGAAAAAAGAAGAACAAAACAAATAAATCGAATCGAACCACCAAGTGCGAAAAAAGAATAATAATAAACTACCGTCCGAATGAGCCGCCACCCATCCCCTTCACTACACAAAAATAAGAATAAACAATAGACAAAACACGTCACTACTGAATTTTGCCTTTCTTTAACATCCTTCAGTCTTGACCGAGATCAGACTGCACCAATCTATAGGGGCTTATAATAGGTAGCCAAACCCCAAATGCCTCGGGATTGCGAGGGTAATCACTGCATTTCCAGCTAGAAGGAACCCTTTCGTCAAGCACTGAACCCTTTTCTCCATCACTTCGCATTCATTATACTCCAAACAAAAGTATTTACCAATTCCATGTATTTCTTTTAAAATAACTCTTACGAATCGCTTTTGTTTCAATACCCCCTTATATCGGAAGCCCAAAACACTATCTAAAAAGAAATCTACTTTTGCTTTTTTTTAAGCATTCTATTAAAACAAAAACCGGAAAGGAATCAAAAAGAAAAAAAACCCTCAATCCTGAATAACCAATAACAGACATGATGTCTCAACAAGTAGACAACCTTCTACGACTGTAAACAAAATTACATAATCAAGAGAGAAACCAAATACATTGTCTCATAAAAAAAACAAAAAAAAACAAACAATGACGTGTTTACACTTGATAATACTTCATATCCCCTTGTATGAGACTTCTATCCGGCGTTCAATTACCCGCCGACTTTAACCATTTCCATTAGATTTCCCGCCTTTTACACAAAATCAAAAAGAAATTCCTTGTCTCTTCAAGCATTCAATGACAATACTCCATTTAAGGGATTTTATAAGTACGACCCTCTATCCCATTTTGTGAGAGCATTAAATGACATTCAATTACTCTCGTATACCCTCTGTTACATCTATATAAATAAAAACAACTTTACAATACATTGGACTTTCGAATAGTCTCATAGAAAGAAGTACAAAACACTCGCTATTCTTGTATTACATCACTTATAAGAATGTCAAAACTCCAATGTGACAACAACAATTCAGACTCAAGTAATACATTTTTTCAAAAAATCAAAAAGAAACAATGAACAAAAGTTTCTCCTTTTTCTTCTTTTTCCTTCATTTTTTTCCCTTTTTCAATTACAAAAACCCTTTCCGAAATCCCTCAATTCTGGCCTAGTAGCAAACTGGCTTGACATGTGTCAAAAAACACCAACAATTAAAACGGCTACTCCACACTTCTAATACCTCTCTAAAAAAAATAAGCATGACTAAGCCAGCTCTTTCATCAATTTCGAAACCCTTTTTAGAGATCACTCAGTCATGACGTGGTGTCACTAGATTGGCTTTTCAAACATTCAATAAAAGGATTCCCCTAAAGAGACTTCATCAGATAATAGACCGCCTCCGCAATGCATGCAAACAATACGCGTATGACGTAATACTCCCCGCTGGCAAGCCCAACAATGGCAACTAGGTCCGGCAAGCTAGATTACCCTGAGCCTGCCGGACCCAGTCACCACTGTCAAGCCCGCCAACGGGGACCCCGACGTCAACGCATACCACCTACACACACTGCAGAAGCGGTCTATTGACTTGTTTAAGTACCGTTCTTTATCCCATTAAAAAAAAAAAAAATTTACAATACATTAAGATGCTGAACCGTCTCACTAAACCCGCTATTCTTCTAATACATCACTTATAAGAATGTCACAATTCAGAGTCATTTTTAACTAATACCTAAGGAACAATAAAGGAACCTTTGTATCCAAAACCTTTTTCACAAACTCAGAATGAGTGAGCTCTCTTATCCCTTTTAAAACCTTTTTACAAGATTATTCAGTCCAGACGCGGTAGTCAACTGGCTTTTTAAAAATGCTAATCAATTAAAGAAAATATTCCACAAGGTCTTTACCAACCAGAATCTTTTCTCTCCATTTCCACCTGCACGTTATTTTGACCAAACACCCTGACATATCTTTAACTAATCCCTAAGGAACAGTGAAGGAACATTTTTATCCAGAACCTTTTTCACAAACTCAGTCTTGACCCAAATAACAGATTGGCTTTTCATCGCCAATAATAGTGTCTAAACACCAATATAAAACAAGTTCATACAAACTCATATAATGCCTCTCTAAAAACAAAAACAAAAACCTGAATAAGTGAGCTCTTTTTATCCCTTTTAAAACCTTTTTGCGCGATTTTTTAGTCCAGATGCGGTATTCAACTGGCTTTTAAAACATGCCAATCAATTAAAGAAAAGATTCCACAAGGTGTATACCAACCAAAATCTTTTCTCTCCATTTCCACCTGCACGTTATTTTAACCAAACACCATGGCATATCTTTAACTAATCCCGAATTAGGAACAGTGAAAGAACATATTTATCCAAAACCTTTTTCACAAACTCAGTCCTGACCCAAATAACAGATTGGCTTTTCATCGCCAATAATAGTGTCTAAACACCGATATAAAACAAGTTCATACAAACTCATATAATGCCTCTCTAAAAACAAAAACCTAAATAAGTGAGCTCTTTTATCCCTTTTAAAACCTTTTTGCGAGATTTTTCAGTCCAGATGCGGTAGTCAACTGGCTTTAAAAAAAAAAAAAAAAAAAAAAAGCCAATCAATTAAAGAAAAGATTTCACAAGGTTTTTACCAACCAGAATCTTTTCTCTCCATTTCCACCTGCACGTTATTTTGACCAAACACCATGACATATCTTTAACTAATCCCTAAGGAACAATGAAGGAACATGTTTATCCAGAACCTTTTTCACAAACTCAGTTCTGACCCAAATAACAGATTGGCTTTTCATCGCCAATAATAGTGTCTAAACACCAATATAAAACAAGTTCATACAAACTCATATAATGCCTCTCTGAAAACAAAAACAGAAACCTAAATAGGTGAGCTCTTTTATCCTTTTAAAACCTTTTTACGAGATTTTTCAATCCAGACTCGATAGCCAACTGGCTTTTAAAAAATGCTAATCAATTAAAGAAAAGATTCCACAAGGTGTTTACCAACCAGAATCTTTTCTCTTTATTTCCACCTGCACGTTATTTCGACCAAAAACCATAACATATTAAATAATATACAAACATCATAAATACCCTTCTCCCATTATAATGAGCTCCCAATTATATATTATAAAACTATCAATATGATATCTTCAAAAGGGCATCAATGAGTACGTCGGTCGTATAGACATTACTTTTAACAACAAAATCACACAGGCCTGACTACCAGGCTGGCATTAATAACATTACAGAAAGCCAAACCCCAAATACCAATAAATTGTATAAACAAAAACCACTCCCTTCATTTTCACATACCTGTACCCCAAAGCAAAAGCAATGGCCCATGTACTTTTTTTTTCGACATTAATACCAATATCCAATTTTATAAAAAAAAAATAAAATAAAAAAATGCCAATTGTATATTGTGACACTATTATTATATTTAGAAAAAAAATAAACAAATAAATAACATTCTATGAAACTTACATAATGAAAATCTATCATATTATAAATGCAAAAAATCTTATGACATGAATGCAAGAATTATAGCAAGTATATATTTATGTAATTGTCTTTTAGTTCAAATAATACAAATTATGCTTCCTTTCGATTGTCAAGTTCAATCTTAAACTACCTCGGTCTTTCTATTTTCTTTAACTTTCCATCTACCCCATGTTCTTCATTTTACTCATTATCAAGTTTTTTAAAATTATTTTATTGTCCATTTTTTTCCTTTCTTTTAATCCACCGAATGTCATTATGAGTTTACCCACTCTTGTCTATATCGTCTCTAATCTTGTGAATTCCTCATCTAATCTTTATCCATGCTGTAAGCTTCTTATTATTCATTTTCCACGTTTTCAATTTTTCCATATACCCTATTCATACAATTACGAATTGACTTATATTCTCAAATATTTTAATAAATCCAATTCTGCTTCTAAATTCAAACAGGAATATATAATTGTCTTTCCATTCAAATAATACAAATTATGCTTTCTTTCAATTGTCAAGTTCAATCTTAAACTATGTCGGTCCTTCTATTTTCTTTAACTGTCCATGTACTCCATGTTCTTCATTTTACTCATTATATAAGTTTTTTTATTATTTTATTGTCCAATTTTTTTTCTTTCTTTTAATCCACCGAATGTCATTATGAGTATACTCACTCTTGTCTGTATCGTCTCTAATCTTGTGAATTCCTCATCTGATCTTGATCCATGTTGTAAGCTTCTTGTTATCCATTTTCCACGTTTTCAATTTTTTCATAAACCATATTCATGCAGTTACTAATTGACTTATATTCTCCAATATTTTGATAAATCCATCTGCTTCTAAATTCAAAAAGGGATCTCGCTCGTTGCCCCCTACGTACACCTCTTCCTTCAAGGTTCCTCCAAGACACCTTCCATCTCATCAACATCCCTCCTCTCCTCTGTGCTATTCCCTGCCGCTTCAGTTTGGCCGCTGGTCTCCCGTCTATTCTCCTCTCCCTTCCGCTCCTGATCTCCCGTCGCTTCTGCACGTCTTGGATACGTTCCTTGCCGCCCATGGTCCCTGGTAACCTTCAATGTCGGCCAGTCCTCTCGGTTGAGCTGGGCACCACTCGTAACTGGAATACTTGGCATCACCTCTCGGCTCCTTTCATCGGCCAGTTTGGAGCTCCTAGGGGGTCTCTCGCCTGATCTAGACGCGCCATCTTTTCCCCCTTTAGCATCTTTAATCACCAGTTTCCACGGTTCACTTCTGGAAAAGAAGGCGATTTTCCCCATCTCCCTGGCTTTTTTCATTTGCTCCATTTGCTCCTTTCTCATCTGTCGAATACGTTTCGGCAGATCATCCGTGATGAAATACGATGTGCCCTTGAGGTTTTTGGCATGGTTCATAATTTTAACTTTGTCGTCGTATCTGAAGAAACGGACTTTGATGGGCCGAGGTTTCTGTGCTGATGGTATTCTGTGTAGTCGCTGATGTTCAATTCTCTCCCCATCCCCTATCTTTAACTTTGTTTTATAGAAGTCTCTCACCACTTCTTCGGTATTCTCATTTTCTGATAGTTCAGGTACACCAAGAATTACAATATTCTCTCTGGTGGCATATGCAGCTACTTTGTCGATTTCCATATAAGCATCCTGCAAGTCAGTTTTTAGTTTCTTTTCCATTCTTGGTAACTCGGTTTGGATCTCTTCTACCACTTTATTTTGAAAGTCCAGAGCGTCTCCAATTTCTGCGAAACGATGTTCAAATTCCTTAAATTTGCGTATCAGTTTGTTCTCCATGTCATCAATTCTTTCGCTGAACTTGTCCATTTTTGAGTTTATTTGTTCAATGGCCGACAGTAATGTTCCATTATCTATTCCCGAGGCATCGGGGCTTGTCGGCGTAACAGGCCTACGCCGCTTGGCTTGGCCAAGCGGCTTGGCCCCCGTGCTTAGCTGTCCAGTGGTCCGATGCATGGTGCTTGAAGACAAGTAGAAGCGAGGCGCGGCAAACATACGTGTTATACTATAGGGGATGGGTGGCGAGCAAAAACAACGTGTTTACTGTACGGTGGTCATGTTCAACTTTACAATCGATTGCATCTCTTTCTGCAACGGGGCCCATAATGTGTAGTAAATGGGTACTTGGCAAGAATGTATTTCTTGAAATGCTGTAGCGCCATATTTTGCCTGGGAGCTCTGCTAAAGCTAGGGTAATAATGTTCAGAGTGCTTTGATACTTCGGTGATATAGAGCACCATATAAAAATGAACATTTATTATTAGCATTAAATGTATTCATAAAAGTCTCATGAACCATGGTACACACGACTGTTTTTGTTCATATTTTATTTAAGGTATGAGAGTTTTCGCTAGTTTGGGTACATTTCAAACAAGTTACTCGATCCATCCAACTGTAACTAATCTACGGAGATAAATGGGGAGTTAGAAGAGATGTTTCTATATGTTTTAAGCAACTTGGGTAAATGAAAAACGGTTTTAGAAACATATCAGCAAAAGTTTGAGCAGATTTGGATATTCCAGTCAAGAATGATGATTTTTTTTTTAAAAAAGTTTTATTACAAATCTTGTATGCTGCCCTCTTAGTTGGCTCTTTCTGCCATACCAAGAAGGTAGATGTAATCTTGAACTCGGCTATGAGAATAATTACTGGCACCCTAAAGTCAACACCTCTTCAATGGCTACCTGCTCTCTCCCACATCGCTCCCCCTGGTGTACGCAGACAGGAGATAATGCGCAAGGAACTACACCGCACCTCCACCAACCCAGACCTACCTATCCACGAAGACCTAGGAAACCTACCCAAAATGCGCCTCAAATCACGGACACCCTTTTGGACTTCTGCAAAGTCTCTAGAAGAGTTTGACCTGAAAGGAGAATGGCGCAAAACCTGGGCAGAGTCCGACTTCCCTAACCATGACCTTGTACAGGACCCTACGTCAGAGCCAGCAGGGTTCAACCTCCCCAGAAAGCAATGGGTGACTCTGAACAGGATAAGAACACTCCATGAAAGGTCAGCCCATCATCTCCACCGATGGAAAATGAAAGACAGCCCTGCATGTGACTGCGGGAACCCAGACCAGACAGTGAAGCATGTGGTAAACGACTGCCCTCTCCGATGTTTCCCTGATAGTTTTGAGGGGATTCATCAGACAACAGATGCTGCTCTGACCTGGCTGAGAAACCTAGACTTGAATTTATAAATGTGCATATATGTCATACGAAACAAACAAACAGTTGGCTCTTTGCTAAATGTGTGATGTCACACAGATTTAGCATAGATTTACAAAAACTTTTTCATGAAAATGCATATTTGCACATTAATACATGGTCCCTTTCATGATCTCTTATTCGTGTGATTATTTCATATTCTTCGGGTAGAGTCGGGTTTATATAAAGCGAGCATTACAAGGGTTTGTAGCAAGTACAATAACGATGAAAATCGTATTATATGTAAACATAATGATTATAGTATTGTTTTTTACAGAATTATGTGCGCTGGGAACATTATTCACATCCTCCACCCTTCTCTCTCTCCGCCTTTTGAATACGTTGAATATTGCTACCTTCATATTTTGATTTACTAAATTACCTCACGTATACATCTATATATACCGTATATAACTAATTGTGATATTTTTATAAATTAAATAAACTCATTTTAGTGGCCAAAATAGGATTTCTTCATTTTGTTAGTGGTTGTTTTTTAGTTGAAAAGTCAAAATTACTGCGTTGTTTGATCTAAGCTTCATGTTGGTATATCGTATTTACCTTCACCCGTCTAATGGATTGGAAAATGTTCAGATGATAAGTACATCGCGGATACTCCCTGGCCCCGACTGCTAAACTGAATTATGAGAATTGTATTCGCACAGTGGTGTATATCGATGATTCGCACTCACGTGCATTATATTTTAATTTATTGTCGTA
The DNA here is from genome assembly GCA_037951105.1 of Echinarachnius parma. NCBI lineage: Eukaryota > Metazoa > Echinodermata > Echinoidea > Clypeasteroida > Echinarachniidae > Echinarachnius > Echinarachnius parma. Next base: position 196,585 of record JBAMJV010004972.1, read on the forward strand.
GATGGCGCGGTTACAGCGAGTAACATAAGTGAAATCAACTACTAGTAATATTAATTTATGTTAATATGAATGTCATAATGTATTATGATTAAAATCACAAAATCGAAATACCAAACATTAGCATAGAAGCTAGGGAGCGAAGAAGGGCACCTCTCCACCCCTCCAACCCTGAATAAAACAAACTACGTACATCACATACCGGGGGAGGGGTCGTCTGGTTTAAACCTTGTTTTATTGTACTGCGGAGGACCAGTCCTGATAGGATGGGCATACTCTTCGCTTTCCATATATCTGCGTAGGTCTATAGTGTCGGATCTCCGCCCCTCGCTCTATATAATCAGCCTGTCTATCGGATGGCGACGATGAATAGGGCAGTCCAATCTGGTCTATATACTGCGGAGGACCAGTCATGATAGGGTTTGCATGCTCTTCACTTTCCATATCAGCGTAGGTCTAGTGTCGGATCTCCGCCCCTCGCTCTATATAATCAGCCTGTCTATCGGATGGCGACGATGAATAGGGCAGTCCAATCTGGTCTATATACTGCGGAGGACCAGTCCTGATAGGATGGGCATACTCTTTGCTTTCCATATCAGCGTAGGTCTAGTGTCGGATCTCCGCCCCTCGCTCTATATAATCAACATGTCTCTCGGATGGTGACCGATGAATATGGCAGTCCCAGCCATAAATATTTACAAGTGAGTTGAACACGTCTATAAAAAATATAAAAAACATCCCAAAAAACCAACCAACCAAACAACCAAACAGCCTATGTGAAGGAAACGATTTTTACCTCTTCATTTACAGTATTTAGAACTATAATTATCATGATGACACTTATGAAATCAATATAAGTGAACTAATGGGTTTGAAGAAGTTAGGAAACGTGTATCATAAGTACATCATCAAGTACATATCAAGAGTACATCGATTTCGTATCTTTAATGTCCTGAAAGGTTTCGATGATAATTATCCCATGCAGCTGACTACACAGAGACATACATGTAGTTATCACTCAGAAACTTCCAAAATAGCTGCCTCTTTCGACAGTTACTCCTCTTTGAAGTCCCCAAGGCTTTCACACCAATACCACTCCATGCCCCAGTTCCAGAAAGAGATGCAGTCGATTGTAAAGTTGCGCAAGTCTGATTGGTTGAAGTGCGCACTTTTTCTGACATACAATTAATTGCAACTTACAATCGATTGCATTTCTTTGTGCAGCGGGGTCCAGGATAACTACCAGAATGTAAGGAAACTACCCCACATAAATATCGCCCAGAACAAGTTTAGCTGCCACCCGTTAATCAAGACTGATGTGTACAAAACTCTTTCTTCCTCCGCACAACCAAGGAGGTATCTAATCATTTCTTGGCACAATCAAAGGTTATACTTTATAACTGTCGTTTTTAGACTTGATATTAAACATGTTTTCCCACCCTCCCCCACCCTCCTCCGTTCGTAAAGAGAAAGGAAAAGTGGTATATAATAATACGTTAATTGTTTTATGGTCATTAGTACTTTAAAGGGGTAGTTTAGTTTTGGTAGAGAGGGCGCTGCACATCACAATGTTTTTGTGAGGTAATGAAAAATTGAGTATCGTATTTGAGAGAACATGCAATTTTAATGGCAGAATAAACTTTATTTGGTCAAAATCGGTCCAGAAACGGCTGAAATATCAATAAATATATCTGATCTTATAATTATTTGGGGCCAAAATAATTAGACGATTTTTTCAAAAAATTAAAAAAATGCTTACACTTTTTCAAAAATTTTGAAAAGCGTTTTTTAAATAATTGTTGATGATCTCTCTATTTAATCATTATTTCAATAAAACATCACATGCATACTTTTGTATAAAAAAATGGTTGAAACCAACGCCTTTTTAGAGAGCGCCCTCTTGTGTCTTAATGGCTCTTTTTGAATGTTAACAGGCTTTTTACTTAGTCGTTTGTAATTTTGTATACCTTTCGAGCATGGTGGAGTTATAACTATTAGTTTATAATGTTACTGTCCAGGTTTGGTTACTAAAGTTCAGCCTTACCAAAACTGTACTTCCCCTTTAAGAAAGACTTGGTTCTGCTTATAGTAACAGTAGACCGAAGTCCCTAGACTAAAAGGCCTGCAAGACCTGGAACAAATTTGTCGCAATTATCTGTTTACAAATTGACTTCTGTAGGTAAGTACCGAGCTAATATCGTGGTAAGGGATAAATCAAACAGCTCTAGCAATCAAATGTTTTGGTATACGTGTCCCGGCAGATTAGTTACCCAGAAGAAACATTTTACTTATCGGATGGGTTTGATTTTTAATTTACACTAATGGTCTCGGGGACTTGATATATCCCACATGGCACTTATGTGAATTAGCTTGGCTGTATACCCATCTGCCCATGGTAACGAAACGACTCATTCTTCAGGTGACATCACATCGGATGTCTTGCAGATGACTTTGATGTGGATCAAATCCTCCACCAGGAACCCTTCAGAGGCATCTGAAACCTTGTTGAGCTCTGCGAACTCGGGCAAGCCTTCCCTGCTGTTGATAAAGCCTGGTCTGGCGAAGGAAGGGCTTCCAGAGGATGGGGTGAAGACTTTCAAGATGCTTGCATTGGGCAGATCCCGCTTGTTGATAAGCTGGAAGGTCACCCTCTCCATGAAGGGCCAAGGGAGGACGTTGTCGTAGGGCCCTTTCATCAGGGTGAAGAATACCGACAGGTGGGATCCTGGACCCGTGTCAGCGCCCTTCAAGGAGATCTCGCACCTCAGCTTGTACCCATGCTGGCCGGTGTAGAATTCGGTGGAATACACGCTTCCACCATTCCGCAACCCTCGTATGGCGCATGATGGGATCTCCCAGAGAAGAACCCCTGTGTGCGAGATCTCTGCATCATGAAGCTTTTGTCCAAGCTGGGTCACCCACTGCTCAAGCTCTCGGACCTGTCTCTCCAGCATCTCCATCATTGAATGCGATCCTACCATCGTGCGCGAGACCTCTGTCTCATCACGTCTTCGCTCACGCTGATACTCCCACCATTCAAGCTCTTGAACATATTGAAGACGACTCAAGGTGACTTGCAAGAGTTGAACTATCAGGGGCGAGTGCGCGGGACCCCTGGATGGGTTCACCGTACCACCAAGACTGCGAAATGCCTTCTTCATCTCTTCCTTGCAGCAGACCACAGATGGCTCCGTACTATGCAACACTAAGTCGCAGAGCTCATTCCAAGAAACCTGAAGGGAGATGAACAAAAGACGGGAGACAATACTCAGTGTGGCGTTTGTTGTGCATTTTGTTAATATATAGTAAGTAGTAACTGACGTGCCTGCTTATATGTCACCAGTTACAATCTTGTTTATGGAGTACGCATACAATTTGAGACTATTAGCGTACATTATTGTTACGAAGGAGGGGGAAATGTCATCGATGAATAGTTGTACTTATTTTGAGATTGTAATTACATGACCACGTACTCGGTGAAGTATCCGTCGAAACGACTTCTGTGCACGGGCGTAGACATGACATTGATACCCATTCCAGTGGGGGATAATTCCCCCCCCCCCCCCAGTTGAATAGGTATTACGTAACTCGCTACGCCCGTGCTTCTGTGGATGTATGCAATATGACATTATTCGATTTGAGGATGTCCCGTGTGGTTGTTTAATCAATAACATTGTTTAATGTGACATTGTTTAGGATCAGATCATGAAGAACACTTACGTGCACCCGCACTTCCGAGTTGAAGAGCATTCTACAGAGGGCGCTTGACTTCATCAGGAGGACCATTAGACACCATTCATCATCCCAGTGTTCTTGGAAGGCACGTCCCTTGGTTAGCCATTTCCCACAGCCGAACATATCGCAGCGAATACGGGTAATTCCCCCACATCCTGTCTCGTGAACCTTTTGTTATAAGTAAATGAATAACGATAAAAGAAAAAGTAACTATAGTAACTAGCTTGCCCGTTATATCATGACTCTCATCATTTTAACAAAGTTACAAGCAGGTGTTATAACATTTCATGGTAAATGGAAATAAACTTATCTAGGATAGGCATATGACCTAACACCTATCATTATAACATCAGTGATGATGTGATGATTACATGTTCTCCAGCATGTCCATTGAATCCGGTGCCAGGAACGGATAGGGGGATAACTGAACAATACTATCATTCGTAATGCTACAAACTCAGGCTCCTCGAATGTGAATAAATAAATCATATTGTATTTCCGACTTAAAACCACACAACAAGATAATTCGTAAGTCATGTTGTGTTAACAAAACAGTGTATAAATATGCAGTCCTGACCCTTCAAAGTGACTCTTCCAAATAATGTGTCTGTAAAGAAAAGACCTTTAAGTACCCTTCCCAATGTTCAAGATATACGAGCATTTAAAAAATTCGGGAATTTTGAAAGAATAGCCCTTCGGGAAAGTGATTCTTAAAAGAGTCTTTGAAAAACAGCTGTCTGAAGAACCAGCGGGTATGGGTCCACGGCCGGGAGTAATGATGACGAACTTTCGGGATAACCATGATAACGTCTTCTGGCATTCACTCACCGAGATGTAGTTGTCGTAGGAGCCTTCCCAGGGACACGAGGCGCAGTGGAGGTTGGTGAGTTCCATCATCATCTTCTGCGTCTCCTTATCCGGGTACAGCTGTATGACAATGACAAGTTAATTTCACATTACAATAACAACTATAGGGGTGTTGTGGCACGATAGGATGGGTGCCTGACTTCCAACTGGTTCTAAAGCGATCGATGCCTCGACTTGTATGTCATTCAGCAACATTATCCTCTCTATCCAGAAGTTTAAAGGGATAGTACAGTCATGGTCAAACTGAATTAGTTTGGTAGATAAAACGTTTAAGATACATGTACTTACAACTCAACATGCATGCTCGAATGGTAGAAATTCATACAAGCTACAACGTTAGAAGGCTGTTTTTTTAAGGCAGCCGTTAACACAAGAGGGCGAAAGTTTCAACCATTTCTTATCCCGAAAAATGTTCGATCTGATGATTGGTCAAAACAATGATGCAATAGAGAGATAATTTAAACACTTTAATAGCCACTTTAGTATATTTTCCTAAATATTAAGGCAAACGTATGTTTTTAAATTATCAAATTTATTTCATTATGAAATGTTGGGGCCCATTCCAATTGGATAAAGTTTTTGATAGTTCAACTTTTTCTCAACCAATTTTGATCAAACAAAGTAAATGTTGTTTTTAAGATAATTTGCCTTGTAAAATGGTACACTAAGTTTTCCTTTATCTCACAAATTATTTATATTTTATTGAAGCACCCTCTAAATCAAAGCTGGACAATCCCTTAAAGGGATAGTTGGGTATTGGTCACACTTAACTTTAGTAACCAAAACCTGCACCATAATTACTGTACAAAGTAATAGTTATAACTTCACCATGCTCGAAAAGTATACACAATTATACAAACGACCAAGTAAAACCCCCTGTTATCATTTAAAAAGAGCCGTTACAACTCAAGAGGGCGCTATTTAAAAAAAAAATTGGTTTTCATACAAAATTGTGCATCTAATGTTTGTTAAAATAGTGATTCAATAGAGATATCATCATCGACTTTTTAAAAACCTATTCTGATTTTGTTCAAAGTAGTCTTCGAGCATTTTTTGAATTTTTTCTAAAAAGTCTAAATATCGCCCGGTGATTGCCCGTGAAGAACATTTTGAATAATAAGATATTTATGGATATTTTAGCCGTTTCTGAACCGATTTTGATCAAATAAAGTTTATTCTGTCATTAAAATTGTATGTTCTTTCGAATTTGACTCACACAAAAAATAGGGGGGCACTTCAAGAAATACCAATACTCAACACTACCTTTAAAATGGGTAGCTAGTCGATCACATGTGCCTGCCATTAGGGTATCTGATATGAATCCAGTGGACGGAGCCCCCGGAGGCTTTGGGATTTTAGCCATTCAAAGCCCATCAAACAAAACTAACGGCTTAGGCTTACACTCTCACCGGGGGAGGGAGGGGGCACTCGAGCCCAACAGTCCTCCCCCCCCCCCCCCCCTCCCCCCATAACCCCTCCCCCACTCTCACTACGCCAGCGGAGGTGCAATCAAATCTAAGTTTAACAACAATAAAGATGCAAAATATATTCTTTTTTTTTGCAATTTACTTGCGTACACAACTTTTTAATTAGTTCGTAAAATGGTGTAAAGACCTATCAAAATAACAGATACCGAAAATAACAGCTCACCTGTTGGGTTCTCAAAGTCTTGGGGCAGAAGGGGCACTGTATCTGATCGGTGGCCATGGTACACCTATAATGAAAGGAGGATACATACAGTGCGTATACAAAAAAAAAACGTTACACTTTTGATAAATCTGTCAAAATTACATTTCAAAATATTTAGAAGATGTTGTCACGTCGATATATGCCCAATAGTCTCATCTATCAAGTGCCACAAACAAAACAAATTGTTTTTGTCCAGAGTGTGAAAAATGACTTGCGCCAAAATGAAAGAGGGAAAATTAAACCTGCATTTCGAATATTACGTACTCCCATTCAAACAAGTCATGGAAAATTTCGAAGCCGAGACCAAACATTTGCGACTTCTTCGAGACCGAAACCACAGTTTTTCGCACTTGTCGAGACTATCGAAAATGACGGTCGAGACCACTGACATTTGGTCTCGAGAACAGTTAACATTTTAAAAGGGGGGGGGGGGGGGGGTCAACCCCCCCCCCCCAAAAAAAAAAAAAAAGCAGTCATTTTTTGGTCAAAGGGGGGGGGGGGGGGGTTAGAGCCCTCAACCCCCCCCCCCTCCCTCTGGGTACGCCTTTAATCATAACATAATCCTAAATTTATGCAAAAGAGCAATTTATTTGAATGGGAGTACTTATTCAGATTGCTGGTTTAATTTTCCCTCTTCTTTCAATTTGGCGCAAGTCATTTTTCACACTCTGGACAAAAACGGTCAGTGCTCATCCAAGCGTGAACAAAAATTTGTTTTTTTAGCACTGGCACTTGATATATAAGAGACTATTGGGCATCTATCAACATGAACAAATCTTCTATACATTTTGAAATGTAATTAAAAAGTGTAACATTATTTTTGTATACGCCCTGTTTATATAGCGGTAATAGCAGTGATATAATGTACATACATTACATACGATAACTATGCATGTATTACTATAGACCGGCAGCCCAGAGGGGGTTGGTGCATCGAAAAGCGTTCTGATTTCTGAACATATGAACATTTAGAGGAGAATGTAACAAATCCAAATATATGAGTCTGCCGGGGTCCACCCTGGGACAAATGGGCTCCTTTGCGCCTCCAAGATATGGCCCCTGGGAATTACCCGTTGCTTCTATTTTGTGCGAATGTACCGTGTTAATCATCGCTCACTGCGGGGTCAGCGAATCGGGAACACTAGGAAAAATCACGTGCTCCTGGCGTACTTCAGAACATTTTACTTTGGCTGATTTGGAAGACGAAATACACGTTTCCCACACGTTTAACGGATTCAAGATTCCACCCTAAATCTCTTGCAACTTAACAAGTATGTTTTACAGATCATCCTATTGGATGGCCAAGTACACTATTTATCCGAGCTTTTTTTTTTTTTTTTTGTTTTACAAAAAAAAACTGTCTTTGGAACCACTTTTAATGGAAGTTGTTCTTAAATTAGGCATTTTAACGGGATATTTCCAAAGATCTGATTTAATTACATTTCAATTTAAAGCACAATTATAAATCTGACTTGTGCATCTTCTCTCATGCAGTGTTGTAGCTGTATACCAATAACCATGGAAGAGGTCTTGGTTTTTCGAATATCACTTGAATCAAAATTATATTTAATTGTCCACTGGAGCCACTGGATAGTCATTACCGTGTACCAAGTCAGTGAAGTGAAAATAATTGGGAATATCACTTTGCATTTTTGCTCATATAGCTCGACAAAAAACATCTATTAGACGTGAGATGTTCACACAATAGTCGGAGGACATATCAAATCACAAAACTACACATTTAACCAACCATTCCTCACTTTTTTTTCACATGCATGTCAATAGATTTACTAGATCGCTTTCAGTAAAACTTCACAACATTCCTTGGCAAAACATTTACCTCGCCTTATGGACTACCCAGCATGTTCTGCAGGCGGTGTGTCCACATTCCGTTCTGAAGGGCTCACGGAATGGGTTCCTACACAGCTTACACTGGAGGACTTCAGGAATAAGAACTGGCATGTTGATGATCTGTAAAAATAATATCATGAGAAAAAACAACTTGTGATTAATATAGGTTTCAACCACATTAAAGTGAAAGAAAGTGTCTAACCTATTGACCAAGACCGTTATGTTAGCATTACAAACTAAAACTTATAATTCAGCCATGCTTGAATGGTATAGAGAGAAATGGCCCAACGTCTCATATAGGAGGCTGTATGAACACCTGAAAGTTTTATCTCCTTTTCTTTTAGAAAATGACATCTTATTTTTTTCTAATATTTTCGGATGCCATTGGTTGTAGAGTATGTCAGCATTTTCACAATGAATGTTCATCAAACAAACAATCAGTGGCTTAGCGAGGGGGCACGGGCACGTGCCCGCAATATTACAACAAAAACAATAGGAAAAAAACAAACATAGAAATACTGGACACTCAGTTTTCCATTATCTCACAACAAAATTATTTTGTGCAGCGCCCTCTATACCTAAACTCAAATATCCCTTTAAAACTAGAACCTTTAACATGAATACTAACTACTATATGTGTGATGTACAATTCTCAGCAGAGATTTAAAAAAAGAAGAGCCAATGAATTTGATATTGATAATCATATGATCCAATATACCGGAACGCGTGCCATCCTTTTTTTTTTTATTAGGTCACGCTAATTATTTTGCCTAAAAAAAGAAAGAAAAAAACATATACCGTATCAGTTCTCCAGTTCGACATTATGAATATGTATGACATAATTATTATCATAATTAAACCAATCACAAGTCATGATGAAGGTGAGAGAACGGATTGAAACATTGCAATAATGGGGGATGATATAATAGATTACAAAAATATATATTACAGTTATATTACTGATTGCGATGTTTGTAATTTTTTTTTGTTTCTCTCTGTCTCGATAAGGTACAAGAGTTTTTATGTTAGTCTTTTTTTTCTATAGTAGGTCACGGTATGTTGTGCGATGGCCCAAATCGCTACGCACGCTGTTTATTATATCGGCTTAACCCTAATAGGGCCGGGGGGGGGGGGGGCCATAATGGCCCCCCCCCCCCCCCCTCCGCGATTTTTTGTATTGCTCCAAAACGCTGTACGATGACGCGCCGCTGCTTGGTGGCTTTTTTCTTTCGGGTCTTGCGCACATTTTAAAACAAAAATTTCGAAAATCGGACCTACCGTTACAAAGTCACGTGACCTTTTGTCTATGCATGTCAGCCTGAAAATCGCTCAATTTCGTGATTTGTGTACAAAACATATGGAAATATAAATTTTCGTAAAATGAGGTGTATCATTAGTTATTTGGTGTTGTTGACATGTTATATGTTGGTTTTGGGGTTTAAAATAGTTAAATTATAGTAAGAAATACAATAAACAACAAAAACAATAGAATACATAAGTTTAAAAAACAAAGAAATACATAAGAAATTAACAAAACAATAGAAAACATAAGGAAGAACCGGGCTCTTCAAATTGTTTTTGTCGTATTATCATTCCAAATGGTCTAATGAATATTTGTAGTAAAAACCAGTGTTTAATTATGAAGAATATATGATTTATGGGTAAAAATATGAATTTCATGACTTATTTGCATAAATTACCATAAATATGCAAATTAATTAATTTTTCAAAAATTTTAAAAATTACCATTGTGTTCTATACACTTCACTTATCATGCGTGCAAAATTTTACGGCGATCGGCGGCTCCGCGGCCGAGATCTTAGGGGAAGAAGACCTCAAATAGCCCGGCCTTATTAGGGTTAAAGCCTATATGTTGTATTATGGTTAAACAAATGGAAAAGAGGGTCTATAATTATTATCCCTCGACTAATTACATAAAGACTGTGTTTATTGGGAAAGAGGGAATTTTTAAATGGAAAAAATAAAATAAATTTAAATAAATGATTATATCAATGTTTTAATCAAATTAATTATTGTGCTTTTTTGTGCTCATCTATACATTGTACCACAGATCAGCAAATTGAGTAGTTATTTTCTAATGTTATATTACTGAAATCGTTTATTGTATCGAGTGTACACACGCACACATCTTTCTCACAAAGAAACACAAATTAGGATAGAAAAGAAAATTAATCTCTCGTAACTGTAGACGTTCTTTTCTCTCTCCCCTGCTGAATACATTTGAAATGCCCCCCCCCCCCCGTGATTTTTAAAAATTGTACGCAAATATCAAAATAATAAAGGGAAAATGTAAAGGAACATCAGTTGGTTTCATTCCATATAAGTAAGAGAACACACCTAGACATGATAGAACCACTGAATATTTCAGTGAGTTTCTCTTTACCGAATACTGTTTGTGAAATAATAGCCTCATGACTGACGAGAGCTCTGCCAAAATCAATATAAATTAGAAACAGTTCCAACCTTTTTTCTTGAAGTAGGGGCTTCTTGGTGTCACTTCAAATAAATGCAACCTGAAGATAATTGTTACTTCAAGGCCTATCCAAGCTTTACCCGAGATGGTGATGATGAGACAAAATACAATATTTCCGCCAAGGGGTGGTAGCAACAGGGGGGCAACAGGACCTAGATCCCAAACGAGAAGACAGATCATAATCGACGTCAACATCGAAAATGCCTAAAACTGAATTTGTTGCCAGAACCGACGATCCTATAATTCCAACGGGCTTTTCACAATCGATCACCAACGACTCGCCAATTCCAATTTCGCAAACCTACTCGTATTATTCACTGTCACATAGAGGGAATCGTACGAAATCGCGACAGCTACATCATGGTCGGGGGACTGATGCATAATTCATTGGGTAATAAGCCCAGCCATTGGTCAGAAGCTTTTATGTGGCACGAGACATCATCCTCCCCCGCGCGTTTTATTTTTGCCGAGGCCATGAGCAGAGATCTACTATAGCCTTTAGTCAATGCTCTATATGGCTTGAGAGTCTTGACAAAAGACTAAGAATAACCAACAACAACTTTTGGTTTTTAATTTTGGTTTTGTTTATTGATGGTCTGAAAACGTTTATGCACTTCAAAAAATATATACATATGTATATAATAATAATAATAAAAATATTAAAATAAAGAAAATAAATGAGAAGAATGAAATAATGTTTAGTTTTTGGCGAAAATATTCAAATTGAATGAAACGCCAATAAACATCAAACAACAACAACAACAACAACTGTAATAACAACAACAACAACATAACCAACCGTCGAACAGTACATGCACATTCTCAGCAGATAAAATGATACGATAATTGATCCAATATGTATACGTGCAGGACGCGTGCTAACCTTTTTTGTCTTAGGTCGCGCTTGGAAAAAAAAATGTATAAATATATAATATATCCCAGTACTCCAGGCAAAAGTTATGAATATGTATGACAAATGATGTCATTATCATAAACCAGAGAACGGATTGAAATATTGTGCTAAATAGGGGAGAATATGTTCAGTTTGAGAGCGATTTTTACGTACCCTCAACAATTTTACAAACACATTCACACATTGCTTCTGGAGCCCGGGCTAAACAGTACGCCTTCATGAACATGCCATAAATTATCAGGAAAATACATAACTCATTTTAGCTGCATAATTATCTGTATCTGTGCGAGTAAGCTGGTACAGGAGCATAAAGGCTGGCAGTTATTCGTTGACTCCCCTCTCTCTTCCTTACATTCTCTCTCATCCTCTCTTTCCCTCTTTCTCTGTTTCTCTGTTTCTATCTCTAAAGCTGTCCTAGACTGTTTAACTTATAGTTGTACATGGTTATATCGTGTTATCCATTACTACATAACCAGATTATAACGATAATTATGGCACAAATCCGTACACGCTGATCATTTTGCTTTATGTCGGCTTGTTACTTTAGTGAGGTCCATTTCTTTTCGTGATATATAATTTTGGTTAAAAAGTGTTAAAGAAGGTCGAAACCCCTGTAATGATTATTATCCCTTGACTTTATATATGAACTGTGTTTATGGGGAAGGGGGGAATTTTATATGGAAACAAATATCACAAATCCAACATTGTTACTTTCAATGATCTAGTAACTTTTCCAAATCCTCAAAACTTAGTTGGAACTTTAGTGGTTCTCTCATACCTTGTCATATTCATATTAACAATAAAAGCACGGAACAGGTTTCGGTTTGTCAAATTTCCATTTCGTATTAATTAACGATTGAAGTGTTCATATGAAAACTGTCTACGGGCTAATTTAAGCCGTGTATAAAGTAAGTGCAGTAAGTAAAGTGAATATAACTTTCCATTTTTGCTAATTTCTCGGCCCGACACATCCAATTAACGTGAAATTGTCACACATTAGTTTGTGGACATATCATATCACATCAATACAGTATACACAATTGATTAATCACTCATCACTTTTTGCACTTGTCATAAAAGTTACTAAATCCCTTTAATTATTGTGCTTTTGTAATATATATACCCAATGATCAGCAGAATGAGTAGTCTAATTATATATTACTGAAATCATTACTTATATCGAGTATATATTTCTCTTAAGGAAAGGCAAAAATCACGATAGAAAATAAATAAATAATCTTTTTAAATTGTCGACGTTCTGTTCTCTCTCTCCCACTGAGCACACATTTTAAACTACCGTCGTGATTTTTAAAAATGAACTCATAAATATCAAAATCTTTAAGAAAAAAATTAAGAAAAAAAGTAAAAACTTGTGCGAGTATACTCCTAGGAGGTTCTGCACAGTACCGGAAGAAGAAGAAGAAGAAGAGAACACACCTATACATTATAGAACCACTGAGGATGTCAGTGTGTTTCTCTTCAACAAAACTGTTTGTGATATAGCCTCATGACAGAAGAAAGCTCTGCCATAATAAAATAATGTCAATTTAAAAAACGTTTAAAACAGTTCCTACCTTATTTCTTGAAGTCGGTGCTTCTTGGTGTCACTTCAAATAAATGCAACGTTAAGATGACTGTTTCTTTCGAAGTAAAATCCAAACTATACCCGAGATGATGATGATGATGATGATGAGACAAGAAACAATATTTCTACCGAGGGGTGGTAACAACATGACCTAGAACCCAAATGAGAAGACAGATCGTAATCGACGTCCAATCGAAAATGGTACAGAACAATCGCCAGAACCAATCCTATATCCAAGTTATTGTGAAATATGCCGCCTATATTGCCAGTATTATTGGCCTAGCCTGTGATTGCTGCCTAGTACTTTTGCCGGAAGTTTAGTCAGGGCTGTCATTTCGCGAGGGTTTTATTTTCGGAGCGATTATATTACCACGCCCCTTTTTAAAATTACGTCGATGGGAAATGGGAAATGGTTGGCATCATATATATTATAACTCTATGGTTGGCATGGTTCTAACACTGTCATGCCTGAGCAAAACTTCCCCCACGAATTCATATCATTTCCTAGTTCCTATTACGATATTTGTATGATCGTTAGTAGTATGATGTTGACTCATTAACTGTTACAGCAGTTAACTGTTAACTGTTAACTGTTAACTGTTAACTGTTATGATGTTGACTCATTAACTGTTACAGCAGTACTATTGAACTCGCTACTTCGTAGCTCGTTCAATAGTACTGACGTGGCTGCACGATTCGTGCAAATAGACGTGCCCTATCGCACTCAAAATCATCAATTATTTCCTTACAATTTATTGGCATTTCTTAACGTGTAGTGAGAGGGTTAACATGATTATACACAAACTATAATGCTGCTGTATTTTACGCAGAATAAGATGATAAAGAGCACTAGATAGAAGTCTAATATTTGCAATAAATAAAGGCTACATTCAATGTGTGAATTCAAGCAATTTAGCTCAGAAATGCACATGACTGAGACGTAAATCGACAATATTATAATGCCGAAACTGGCCCTCACCATTCATCACTTTTGTATTATAATCATATCATTGAATTCAACGCTATACCGCTTACAATGTGTGCACTATTTCAACTCCGTTGGGAACATTTTGTCCAAGCGGCTCATGGGCATTGGGATGATCAATCATACAAACGACTTTCACACGTCCAACCGGTCACTATTTATACATATGGGTTTAGAAGAGCAATGTGAATTACATGTTTTTGTTATCATACTTGAATGCTAAGCCAGACCACACACAATATGTGCAGAAATCCACTCCATGAGGAACATTCTGTCCAATCATTATTTCGCATACAATATACGTTCACGTCATACCGGGGCCCAATCATGTATACAATTGGGTTCAAAAGAGCACTGGGTATTAAATGTATCTTGCTAAAGTACATTAATTCTGTGGTATCAATTATAGGTTTCAAACTTCGGATCATATTACTGGAAGTCAAGCGAAGTCAACAAAATATAGATATATCATATAAACGATAGGAGATGGACGCACATTCACTTCATCGGAGATGCAAAACATCAGCGAAAAAATCATTCTCTTTTTTTCTAAATTTCTCTCGAATTTCTGTTCATCACTCGAAAAATTATATGAATTGCATACTAATTTCTTGATTCTACGTTTAATACAAATGTTTTACAAACAAGAAAATAAACATTGCTATAACTGGTAATTCTGATATTCATAGCTATAATGCCGCTATAACCTTGATTACCCTCCCTTCGCGCAATAAAGTTATTCATTGAACCTAAGTAGGAAATAAATATTATGATATAAAATAAATAAATCGCTTATGTACTCACCCAAAAATCCCAAAGTAGATAGGCAGCAGAAATATAAAACTGAATACGATTTATCCTTGCAAACGACAGAACGATTTTGACGGATCGACCTGTCCTTAGCGATGTATGAAGGGGGTTCTGATCATGCTGATTATTTGATTTTCATTTATATTTTAGCTAGGCCAAGAGCGTTTGTTACTTTGTTTCATACATGGGTGCATAATATATGCACGAGAGGGGTACCGTTACTAGACGCAAAATACAGACCCCTTTTTGTTGTATGGTTTTCCCCGTGTACAATCTTTCCTATTTTTCACTTGACAAGCAAAGAACGAAGAAAACAACAACCACTTAGCTGCACAAAAATTATATGAGTTGGCGCAAAAATTAGTTCTAGTGGCATGAAAATGAAAACTCCCAAGATCCCCCAAATTTGACATTACTTTGCACGATGTGACTATTTTGCCTGATACCCGAATAATATATGGTATGATTTTACAAAAATTTGACTTGCTTCTGCTTTAGTTTGAGAGGTACCTTCAGCCGCTGTTTCAAACTGTTCTAGCCCCTCCTGGGGTTCGCAGCCCCAGGCCCCCTCCCACCCCCCCCCCCACCCCCCACACACACTATATTTTTAATGAAGTTGTGTTGATTTGGACAACTCGGTGTTTTGGTACAGACATTCGTTCTCACATATTACATTATATTAATTCCTATTCTGTTATTTTGTTCTGATAAAAGAAATATTGTTATGACATAACTGCTGAAAACTACCACGATCATCCCAAACTGTGGTCCATATACCATATTGCTAATCTGTTCATGTTTCCAAACAACCTCCTTCGGTTTTCTGTATACACCCAAGTCCAAGATAATCTTTAATTGGTCATTGTGTGATATAAGGTCTGCATATGATAGACTAATAATAAAACGAATATATAGTTCAACCCACTCGAGTTCACACCACTTCAGATGACGGGGGAGTCCCCTGAAAAAAATGCGCATGCGCCTAAGAGTGTAGTCAAACGGGTTGGTTTGTTTATTCTTCTATGGTATGGTAGTCTCCGAGTTAGTTGGGTTGGTGCGCACATGCACATTTTCGGTTGGGAGGTTGTGGTCTTTTACACATACACCACCCTCTTCTGATAAAAAATAAATACGACGTACCAGTGGCGTAGCGACCGGGGATTTGGGGGCACATGCCCCCCCCCCCCCATACCCACCCGATAATTTGGTGAGAAAAACAACCAATACAAAATAGAAGCGGAATATTTTGAAGAAAAAAAGAAAAACACAAGGTTTGCCCCCCCCCCCCCTATAACTTTGCTCCAATCAGTCAGACCTTGCTACCTACGCCACTGCCCAAATCCAACAAATTATGCGCATGCGCACTTCATCGATCACGTTAGTCTGATCCGACTGATCGGAGCATAGGCGTACTACCTTGTCGAATGGGAGGTTGTCCACGCGCTACTGATTTGACTTCAGACCTTGCCAGTAGCAAATGTAAGGTTGTTATTTTGACACAGTTATTTAGTTTAGGTCATCTATTATGCTCATCCCCAACCCCAAATAATTACCGTTTATGACTGTGGCTGCGTTTGATTCCGCGCTACCTCTCTCCCCCTCTCTTTCCACCTCTATCTCTGTTTCTCTCTGTTTATCTCTCGATAAGGTTCAAGAGTGTTTTTTTAAGTATTTTTTTGTTGTATAGTAGATGTACACGGTATGATGTGCGATGGCTTATAGTGTGGTCCATGTTGGTTAAACAAGTGGTGAAGAGGGTCTATATTAATTATTATCCCTCGATTAATTACACTGTTTTTATTGGGAAAGAGGGAATTTTCTATGGAAAAATTAAATAAATCCAACATCGTTTTAATGATTATATCAATGCTTTAATCAAATTAATTATTGTGCTTTTGTAATAACTATATCCAAGATCAGCAACATTATATATTACTGCATCGTTTATTGTATCGAGTGTACCGCTACACACGCACACATCTTAAATTAGGTTAGAAAAGAAAATTAATCTCTCGTAATTGTTGTAGACGTTCTTTTCTCTCTTCCCTGCTGAATACATTTGAAATGCCCCCCGTGATTTTTGAAAAATTTCACTCCTAAATATCAAAATAATAAAGGGAAAAAGTAAAGAAACAGAATTTGGTTTCATTTACATAAGTAAGAGAACACACCTAGACATTAAAGAACCACTGAATATGTCAGTGAGTTTTACTTTACCGAATCCTGTTTGTGAAATAATAGCCTCATGACAGACGAAAGCTGTAATCTATGTGTGATGTTCATCTCAGCAGAGATAAAAAGAAGTGCCAATAATATAATCATTGATCCAATATACCGGAACGCGTGCCAACTTTTTTTTTTTTATTAGGTCGCACTATTAATTTGCCTTAAAAAAATATATAAAAAAACATCTACCAGTTCTCCAGTTCAACATTATGAACATGTATGACAAATGATCATAATTAAACCAATCACAAGTCATGGCGAATATGAGAGAACGGACTGAAACATTGCAATAACGGGGGGATGTTAAGTTTGAGAGGGAATAATAGATTACAAGATGTATACATTCAGATTGAGATGTTTGTCATTTTTTTTTGGCTCTGTGACGTTTCGACGGTTCTTCCATGACTGTGACTGCGTCTGATTCCGCGCTATTATTAGATTTGTTATGTTTTCCCTCTCTCCCCTCTCTTTCCACCTCCCCCTCGGTTTCTCTCTGTCTATTATATCTCTCGATATTAAAGGTTCAAGAGTTGTGTTTTTTTTTATTTTTTAATAGTAGATCCTGTACACGGTATGTTGTGCGATGGCACAAATCGCTACGCACGCTGATTATTATGTCGGCTTTTATAATGTCCATATTCGTTAAGCAAAATAAAGAGGGTCTATATTAATCATTATCCCTCGACTAATATTTACATATGGACTCACTGTGTTTATGGGGAAAGAGGGAGTTTTCTATGGAAAAATTAAATAAATCCAACATCGTTTTAATGATTATATCAATGCTATAATCAAATTCATTATTGTGCTTTTGTAATACCTATATCCAAGATCAGCAAATTTCTATATTACTGCATCGTTTATTGTATCGAGTGTACACACGCACACATCTTTCTCACAAAGAAACGCAAAATCAGGTTAGAAAAGAAAATTTATCTCTCGTAATTGTAGACGTTCTTTTTCTCTTCCCTGCTGAATACATTTGAAATGCCCCCGTGATTTTCTAAAAATTTAACTCATAAATATCAAAGTAATAAAGGGAAAATGTAAAGAAACAGAAGTTGGTTTCATTTACATATAAGTAAGAGAACACACCTAGACATAAAACCACTGAAGATATGTTTTCGACGCCTTTCGCCAAACTGTACATCAGAGATCGCTCTAACATTGTCGATCACTGATGAAGACAAACTACTAAGTGTCCACTCCAAACCATGTAACCGAGATTTACCGGACGTCCCTGGACTAGGGAGCCCAGAAGATTGCCGCCTGGACCAACGCTGGCCTGGACACTAGTGAGTAGTGATATGTCATCTTAATGGGTACGAGCCATACCATTAACGTTATGTTGATGTTTGTAAATATTGTTGCAATTCAGCTTGTAGCTGTGAATGTGACATTTGGTTGAATAATATACCATTACTATTATCATTATTATTATAAAAGTAAACCCGCATGTAGAGTCGGTTATTACTGAATTAGGAGAGATATGCCATAACAAATGTAAAATTTAAAACGTTTACAATTCCAACCTTTTTCTTGAAGTCAGGGCTTCTTGGTGTCTCTTCAAATAAATGCAAAGTGAAGATGACTGTTTCTTTCGAAGTCTAATCCAAGCTTTATCCGGGATGATAGTTTCTGCCAAGGGATGCTCGCAACAGATCGCAACCTATAGAACCTAAATGAGAAGACAGATCTTAATCCACGTCGACTTGAAAAATCGTCAGAACCAATCCTTCCTCCAAGTTATCTTGTCGCGTCGGGAGCTCTATCGCACAGCCTGTGCTTGCTGCCGCGTTCTTTGCCCGAATGACAATCTCAGTCGCCCGGCCCAGCCGCCGGCCGGCGGCGCGCCAGCGCCAGGCCGCGCGCCCAACGCAGCAGCCACGGAGCGCTCGCGCGGCGTGGGCAGGGCCTGCTCGTCGCTCACTTGTTCTAGTACGAGCCTCCCGATTGGTCGATTAATTGATGGAAGCGCGAGTCTAATCTAGACTACTACTACATGGTGCACATCAGTGTTGCTAATTACATTTGGACAGTGGTGCGATCGCCCAATTGTATGTATTCTCAAGCCATGGAGATATATTTAGTATATCTAGATGTAGCTCCTGGCCATGCCTCGATAATTCTTTTATGCCTTGAAGATTTGTCAAAACAAACCAAAACAAAAAAACCTATTATTTATATTATGTGTGGAAAAAAAAAGAGAAAATAGACAAAATAAATGCATACTTGTATATATAAATATTGATGATATAAATACATAGAAATTTAATTTAAAAAAAAAAAAAAATGTATGGTAGTTGGCGACAATAGTCACCGTTGACTAATCGCCATAAAAACTAGACATGAAATTCGTCACTGTGACGAATTAGGTGATACGTTTGACCTTTGACCTTTGACCTTATAGACCCCTTGAATAATCTTCACCAACACCCCCCTCCCCCCCTCCATACAAAAAAATCTTCACCAACACCGCCCCCCTGAGAAAAATGTTCACCGAAATCCCCCTCAAATAATTCTCTCAGACTACCCCATCAACAAAATTTCGCCTACACCCCCCTCAACAAATCTTCATCAACACCCCCCCCCCCCCGATGAAAATCTTCACTGACGACCCCCTCAAATAATGTTCACTGACACCCCTCAAACAAAATCTTTACCGACACCCCCCTCAAAAAATATTCACCGACAACCCCTCCCCCTTCGAAAACAAATCCCCAACTACACCCCCTCGAAAAGATCTTCAGTGCCACCCCCCACCCGCCTCACAAATCTTCACCGACACCCCTCCCCCCTCGAAAAAAATTTACCGACACCCACCCCCCCCCCCCTTGAACATGTTGGTTGACGAAATAACCCCCCCCCCCCCCTTGAAAAATCCTGAGTACGCCACTATCATCAGAAGTAGTCGTCGTCATATTTATTCTTTATGTTCCAGACACTTTTGATAATTATTTAATTTCACACAATCAAGTTGCATTTACTACTAAAAGTGAAGTCTATGTAGTATGTACAACACAAACTAATATACCTTCATGAGCCTGAACGATAAGACTACACACCATCAGACCTATAATGCGTCCACATACTTTGAAGTAAAAATCTAAAGGGGGGAGGAGTGTGATATCCTGAAGAATATTATTTGATTATGCAGTATCGTACTCTAAATTGTACCATCATCATCTTATCATTCCACTCTTATATTCTGTCATTCTCTCTTACTTTGTGTCATTCTCTCTATTTATTCATCAACATTCCACAACTCACACCACTGGCTAGATCCTGTAAACATTGTCCAGACCTTTCCACCCTTGGTCATCCATCACCCTCTCACACACATCCACTATTGTTTTGTATGCATTGGAAGAACCTTGCTACGTACAGTTAGTATGAGTCAAAATTCCCTCCCCATTATTGCAGCACTAATAGGGATTATTACGCACAAATGCTAGGGGTGAGAGACTATTTTGACCGTTACTGGAAGGAGGGGCGTTTCATAAAATTGTATGATGTAGTATGAGGGCGAAGACCCTAACATTGGGGAGGGTGTTCTGGTCTCGTTAATTGGCAACGCATTATATGGATATATTTGATGTGCGCTGTATTGAGAATCAATTACTGTTTTCAAACATCTAATTAAAAACGCCATAAGTTACGAAACAAAATAAATATAACGGCTTACCTGGAATTTATTGAAATATTTGTATGATAAATTGAAATAAAGGAAAAACAAATGTTGCCATTATTTGAGCAAATTAATAGGAACATATTATTTTTCCTCAATATCTCCTCTACAACATATCAAAATTGTAGACGTATTCGACCAGAATCGAAGGAGATAGACACACAACTGCACCTTCAAAACATAACACAAAATTTATGAAATCAATCAAAATTTAATTTTCGCTTTTCATGGCAAATTGATGACGTCACGATGTCCGATTGGCGATTTTTGAATATCGCACCATATCTACAACTCATACTCTGTCACGAATACACAACAACCAAAATACTGAACATGGATTTTCAAATTTATGATCAATTGAACAGGGCATGTTTTTACCACATTTTCACATATTTTACATATGGCAGCACGCGCGGATTTCATGTGTAGCACGCGCGCATCGGCACATTTCCGGTCGGAAAGAGATAGTAATTGTTCAGGATCGTCCCAGCTACAAGATATCAAAACTTGGGACAGATTCAAGCAGAATTGACCGAGATATCGGAATCCAAACACGATATATACATAATCGCAAATGATAAAATCGTTGAAAACTGCTAATGTTAACTTCTCATGGTCATATGATTACATAATGAGGTTTGGTTGGCGATAAGGATGCATGACGTTGTATCTACAACTCATTCGTCTGCAAGGAAAAATATTTTTAACAAAATCGCCCGTGGATTTTAAAAATTATTATCAATTAAAAAAGGGCATATTTTGTACATATTTTGTGCATAGCAGCACTCGCGGATTTTAAAGTTTTACGCCCTCCTGTTCGAGCGTTTTTGGTCGAGGAGATCTGGAAACTGTTTTAATTTATCATAGAAAGTATTAGGAACAGTTTCCAAAAAAAAAAACGCCATTTTTTTGTTCCGTGCGCGCTACGCGTGAAAAAGCGCGCGCGCAAACGCGCACGCGCGCAAAATGTTGAAATGCTCGGAATGACCTGAAACGTATGGAAAATTGGTTCGCCGGTTGATTTGAGAATTTTTCAAGGATTTTTACCCTTTGACGCGCGCGTACGCGTCCGTCGTTGTCCGTACGACCTTGGGTGCGACATTTTTATATAGCCCTTGAACTTAGCTTGCCATGTACAGAATTTGTACAAAATATACCATTACGTAAGAAAGGTATGGGCTGTTGAAATATTTCACAAAATGGCGTCTCCATGACGTCACAGAGTAGTACCGTCATAATCATTACCCAGGTGCACAATGTCGGACCAAGGTCTATTATGTTCACCAGGTTTCATTATCATATCCCCAGCCAAATTTTACAGACACGAGACACAAAAAACGTACAAAGAAAAAGAATAAAAACTAGACATGAAATTCGTCACTGTGACGAATTAGGTGATACGTATGACCTTTGACCTTTGACCTTATACCCCTTGAATAATCTTCACCAACACCCCCCTCCCCCCCCCCCATAAAAAAAAAATCTTCACCAACACCGCCCCCCCTGAGAAAAATGTTCACCGAAATCCCCCTCAAATAATTCTCTCAGACTACCCCATCAACAAAATTTCGCCTACACCCCCCTCAACAAATCTTCATCAACACCCCCCCCCCCCCGAGAAAAATCTTCACCGACACCCCCCTCAAATAATTCTCACTGACACACCCCCCCAAAAAATCTTCACCGACAACCCCCTCAAAAAAAATCAACACCAACAACCCCCCTCCCGATAAAATCCTCACCTACAACCCCCCTAGAAAATCTTCGCTGACACCCGCATCAACAAAACAATCTTCACCAACACCCCCCCCCCCCCGATGAAAATCTTCACTGACAACCCCCTCAAATAATGTTCACTGACACCCCTCAAACAAAACCTTTACCGACACCCCCCTCAAAAAATATTCACCGACAACCCCTCCCCCTTCGAAAACAAATCCCCAACTACACCCCCTCGAAAAGATCTTCAGTGCCACCCCCCCCCCCCCCGCCTCACAAATCTTCACCGACACCCCTCCCCCCTCGAAAAAAATTTACCGACACCCACCCCCCCCCTTGAAAATGTTGGTTGACGAAATAACCCCCCCCCCCCCCTTGAAAAATCCTGAGTACGCCACTATCATCAGAAGTAGTCGTCGTCATATTTATTCTTTATGTTCCAGACACTTTTGATAATTATTTAATTTCACACAATCAAGTTGCATTTACTACTAAAAGTGAAGTCTATGTAGTATGTACAACACAAACTAATATACCTTCATGAGCCTGAACGATAAGACTACACACCATCAGACCTATAATGCGTCCACATAATTTGAAGTAAAAATCTAAAGGGGGAGGAGTGTGATATCCTGAAGAATATTATTTGATTATGCAGTATCGTACTCTAAATTGTACCATCATCATCTTATCATTCCACTCTTATCTTATATTCTGTCATTCTCTCTTACTTTGTGTCATTCTCTCTATTTATTCATCAACATTCCACAACTCACACCACTGGCTAGATCCTGTAAACATTGTCCAGACCTTTCCACCCTTGGTCATCCATCACCCTCTCACACACATCCACTATTGTTTTGTATGCATTGGAAGAACCTTGCTACGTACAGTTAGTATGAGTCAAAATTCCCTCCCCATTATTGCAGCACTAATAGGGATTACTACGCACAAATGCTAGGGGTGAGAGACTATTTTGACCGTTACTGGAAGGAGGGGCGTTTCATAAAATTATATGATGTAGTATGAGGGTGAAGACCCTAACATTGGGGAGGGTGTTCTGGTCTCGTTAATTGGCAACGCATTATATGCATAAATTTGATGTGCGCTGTATTGAGAATCAATTACTGTTTTCAAACATCTAATTAAAAACGCCATAAGTTATGAAACAAAAGATATATAACGGCTTACTGGGAATATCTTGAATTATTTGTATGCTACATTGCAATAGAGGGAAAACAAATGTTTCCATTATTTGAGCAACATAATAGGAACACATTATTTTTCCTCCAGATCTCCGCTACAGCATATCAAAATTGTAGACGTATTCGACCAGAATCGAAGGAGATAGACACACAACTGCACCTTCAAAACATAACACAAAATTTATGAAATCAATCAAAATTTAATTTTCGCTTTTCATGGCAAATTGATGACGTCACGATGTCCGATTGGCGATTTTTGAATATCGCACCATATCTACAACTCATACTCTGTCACGAATACACAACAACCAAAATACTGAACATGGATTTTCAAATTTATGATCAATTGAACAGGGCATGTTTTTACCACATTTTCACATATTTTACATATGGCAGCACGCGCGGATTTCATGTGTAGCACGCGCGCATCGGCACATTTCCGATCGGAAAGAGATAGTAATTGTTCAGGATCGTCCCAGCTACAAGATATCAAAACTTGGGACAGATTCAAGCAGAATTGACCGAGATATCGGAATCCAAACACGATATATACATAATCGCAAATGATAAAATCGTTGAAAACTGCTAATGTTAACTTCTCATGGTCATATGATTACATAATGAGGTTTGGTTGGCGATAAGGATGCATGACGTTGTATCTACAACTCATTCGTCTGCAAGGAAAAATATTTTTAACAAAATCGCCCGTGGATTTTAAAAATTATTATCAATTAAAAAAGGGCATATTTTGTACATATTTTGTGCATAGCAGCACTCGCGGATTTTAAAGTTTTACGCCCTCCTGTTCGAGCGTTTTTGGTCGAGGAGATCTGGAAACTGTTTTAATTTATCATAGAAAGTATTAGGAACAGTTTCCAAAAAAAAAAACGCCATTTTTTTTTTCCGTGCGCGCTACGCGTGAAAAAGCGCGCGCGCAAACGCGCACGCGCGCAAAATTTTGAAATGCTCGGAATGACCTGAAACGTATGGAAAATTGGTTCGCCGGTTGATTTGAGAATTTTTCAAGGATTTTTACCCTTTGACGCGCGCGTACGCGTCCGTCGTTGTCCGTACGACCTTGGGTGCGACATTTTTATATAGCCCTTGAACTTAGCTTGCCATGTACAGAATTTGGTGAAAATATACCATTACGTAAGAAAGGTATGGGCTGTTGAAATATTTCACAAAATGGCGTCTCCATGACGTCACAGAGTAGTACCGTCATAATCATTACCCAGGTGCACAATGTCGGACCAAGGTCTATTATGTTCACCAGGTTTCATTATCATATCCCCAGCCAAATTTTACAGACACGAGACACAAAAAACGTACAAAGAAAAAGAATAAAAATAATTGTGTTTCCACAATTGCGGTATATTTGGAGATCGTAATGACCGCGGGAAATAAAGACGGATCGTGATAGCGTTATCAAAATGATGTCGAATGAAATCGGAATGACCGCGGGAAATGACGACGGATCGTGGTAGCGTTATCAAATGATGTCGCATGATAATTTGATATGTTATGAACAAGATCTTATCGAGATCGAGCCTTGTAACATGACACGAGTTATATACACAAAGCCAGAGATGATCGTGAAGTATTGTGCGATTGTGGAAACACCCCGCTGAGTAATAACAATACGTGATACGCTATACGTATCACCTAATAATTGTGTTTCCACAATTGCGGTATATTTGGAGATCGTAATGACCGCGGGAAATAAAGACGGATCGTGATAGCGTTATCAAAATGATGTCGAATGAAATCGGAATGACCGCGGGAAATGACGACGGATCGTGGTAGCGCTATCAAATGATGTCGCATGATAATTTGATATGTTATGAACAAGATCTTATCGAGATCGAGCCTTGTAACATGACACGAGTTATATACACAAAGCCAGAGATGATCGTGAAGTATTGTGCGATTGTGGAAACACCCCCGCTGAGTAATAACAATACGTGATACGCTATACGTATCACCTAACTAGACATGAAATTCGTCACTGTGACGAATTAGGTGATACGTATGACCTTTGACCTTTGACCTTAGACCCCTTGAATAATCTTCACCAACACCCCCTCCCCCCTCCATAAAAAAAAATCTTTACCAACACCGCCCCCCCTGAGAAAAATGTTCACCGAAATCCCCCTCAAATAATTCTCTCAGACTACCCCATCAACAAAATTTCGCCTACACCCCCCTCAACAAATCTTCATCAACACCCCCCCCCCCCCGAGAAACAATCTTCACCAACACCCCCCCCCCCCCGATGAAAATCTTCACTGACGACCCCCTCAAATAATGTTCACTGACACCCCTCAAACAAAATCTTTACCGACACCCCCCTCAAAAAATATTCACCGACAACCCCTCCCCCTTCGAAAACAAATCCCCAACTACACCCCCCTCGAAAAGATCTTCAGTGCCACCCCCCACCCGCCTCACAAATCTTCACCGACACCCCTCCCCCCTCGAAAAAAATTTACCCGAAACCCACCCCCCCCCTTGAAAATGTTGGTTGACGAAATAACCCCCCCCCCCCCTTGAAAAATCCTGAGTACGCCACTATCATCAGAAGTAGTCGTCGTCATATTTATTCTTTATGTTCCAGACACTTTTGATAATTATTTAATTTCACACAATCAAGTTGCATTTACTACTAAAAGTGAAGTCTATGTAGTATGTACAACACAAACTAATATACCTTCATGGGCCTGAACGATAAGACTACACACCATCAGACCTATAATGCGTCCACATAATTTGAAGTAAAAATCTAAAGGGGGAGGAGTGTGATATCCTGAAGAATATTATTTGATTATGCAGTATCGTACTCTAAATTGTACCATCATCATCTTATCATTCCACTCTTATATTCTGTCATTCTCTCTTACTTTGTGTCATTCTCTCTATTTATTCATCAACATTCCACAACTCACACCACTGGCTAGATCCTGTAAACATTGTCCAGACCTTTCCACCCTTGGTCATCCATCACCCTCTCACACACATCCACTATTGTTTTTGTATGCATTGGAAGAACCTTGCTACGTACACCCTGGTAGTAAATGCCAGCCCAGCCGCAGATCATCAACTATGCCGACTATCAATTACGCCTATCGGCCTATTGTCGGCCTTAAGATTTATGGTTGGTCCCACAGTATTGGACTGATCCATTTTTACCACAGGGTATAACACATCAAGCTAACAAATTGGAGGGACGGTGAAAATATCTACACAAGGTCGCTCTGTTGGATCGCGGTATAACGAGGGCTCGTGCCGGCAATAAATGTGTCAACACAAGTGTGCTCAAGTTATATGGGTCAAATTTTGAACCAAATTCAAAATCCACAATGTCATGTAGGTTCACGATACAAAATAGTACGTCCGCATATCCAGCATAATATGGAGGAAGGGTTTGGGAACATGGTGATAGGAATGGGAATATTCACTTTTATGAATTTCGTGTATTGAAAACCGGTAATTTGAAATTACACAAAAATATTCTCATCCTGAAATGCAATGGGTCAGCACATGTATACATAATA